>JACXGM010000037.1:33955-47310 GCA_016801145.1 Umbra pygmaea
TGTTGATGATATGACTATCAACAAACTATCAACAAACCATCTGTTGATAAGCAACTAATTGTGTATTTTAAGGGTAGGGGTAAGTTTAGAATATGTTTTAGGGTAATGGTTAAGGTTAGGTTTAACATAAGGGGAATGGTTAAGGTTAGGATTAGGGTTAGGGTTAGGGTTAGTAGATAGTTTGTTAAAATGTTGTTGAAGGTATACAGATAATATGTAGAGCATCTAGAGATGGACTCTCAAAATAAAGTGTTACCGAATATAGATAAAATGTGCAATTCCTGGTTAAATACATTTGGAAGATTATATATGACACATGTGGAAGTGTTGCCTGCACTGGGAATGTGATACTAATTTTATAAATACTGTTAAAAGGTTGGGGAATATCACCCTCCAATTAATTTGCTTAACTCTTTCTGTTGACAAGAGAAGCTATATTGTGTTGTAACAAGTACAGGTCTCATGTCATTATTGTGTCATTGCAATGACTTGTCCTCACACTATTTATTATATAGAAGGAGTCAATAAACTACTTTTCATTGAAAATCTGATTTGTTTTCTGAGTTGTTTAATATATTTTACAATTGAGTTCATCAAAATATATTCCTCTCTTGCAGAATGTGAAAGAATTACACATAATTTGAACTCCCTGAATAAAAGCATATTTCCCTTGCGTTTTCAGTAGTTTATCTGAAATCAACGTTTATTGTGACTCAGCTATTTATTCCCTTCAATGATTCATAGCTGTACTGTGCCTCAGAAAGTGAACACCGTTGATGAACACCGCAGAGTTGTCAGTTAACTGAAGGAAGTAAACCATGTCACATTGGCTTTCAGCAGCACTACCCGGATGAGTCACTCACTGCTAAAAGTGCACTGTTTCAGTTTAATCAATTCTTTCATCGATTAAACAGCCCTGTGACTGGGAAAAAGGAACAGTCATAACTTGTCTGTTATATGTGGCTATGTAAGACAATTCACAACTCAGCATTGTTTGTTTCCTATGGTGACAGGATGTATTCGTGTATTCAATACCAAACTAATGTATGTTCTGCAATGCTAATTCAAGTTTACAGAATATCCTGCGCTATTTAAACAAAGCCTATTTCAACAACTGACAAAAAATCCTATATGCAGATAATTGCTCAGTTAATATCCCATTCAGTAATAACAATGGCAGTTTAATATTTACATAACATTTTGCCTAAGGTGGGGGAGGGTTATAATAAGTGTAACAACTTGGAATATAGTATATTGAGAGAGTGTCAGTCCGAAACATTGACTCTTGAGTTCATATTTGAAAATCTATCAAATTGAAAATGTTCATAACGGGGTTCACGTGGCGCAAGTGGGCTAAGTTGCTGCATTGCAGGACAGTCTACATCATGATAGTCAGTGGTTCGAGCCTGACTATGGGTTCCCTGACTTTCCCGGACCTCCTACATGAGGCAGCGCAAATTGGTATAGCGCTGCCCGGGATTTAGGTTAGATAAGTCAGATTATCTATCCGATCACATCTCTCTCCAGTGACACCTTTTGTGCAGATCAGGCACCTGTAAATTCAATCACAGAAGTACAGTTGGTGAACGTAATCATCCGGTGCATGATCTAACTAAAGGCTTCCGTGTTGGATGAGCAGTGCAAAAAAGAATCAGCGGCTCGGCAACATGTGGTTGGATGAACCATGTGTGCGCCCCTCGCCATCCCACAGATATGTTTAAGGTGTTGCGGAGCTCTCAACAAGGCAGGGTTATTGGGAATTGGGAGGGGAGGAAAATGGGGAAAAAAAAGAAAATGTTCAAATTGAAATGTGTCATCTTTTTATGTTTCTCATATGAGCAGTAATGCAGATATGTATATCAAAATACTGACTTGACACTGCACCAGTGTGAATATACTATAATCAATATGATAATAAATATCATGCATTACATGTCTATCAAATGCAAACAAGTACTAAACAATAACAACAAAAACATTCATGTTTTTGTTGTAATCTTTAACTAGAACACTTGATTCAATAATCAGGTCATCTTAAGAATCAATATAGCAATGATATTTGTAAATCAAGTCTTGAAAGTGTTATGGCTTATACAATGATATGAAGCTATATATTATCAACAAAATACATTATTTGCACAACCAAATCACTAACCTCTCTCCTTTCTTGGTCTTCCTGTATGGCAGCCGGCCTCAGCATAACTTAGTTTTTTTATCCTGTTTGTCTCATTTTCTGTAAAGCAAAGTTTAAAATGCTAATTGTATGGATATGAGTGAGGGCTTACCATGTGTTTGTCTTTCACTGCACTTCTTTCATTCTCTTATTAAATAAATAAAATATATGATCTACTTTGAGATGCAGAAGTTAGATAATATAAACATTATTAAGAGGTTACTTATGTCTGGCACCTCGTCTGCTGCATCTCTGTTGTTACCCACATTCGGGAGAACCGACATTGCGGTTTAACAGAATTGTGAATGAACACATTGTATTGATTCAGTATGCACAGGGAGTAAACACTTTTGACTCCACATGTTGGCCAAGAGGTTGGTGCGATTAGAATTTATATCAAGACTATTAACCTTTTCAGTTTTGAAAAAAGCTGGGAACTACATATTAAATGGGTAAAATATAATTCACAACAAAAAAGTGCATAAACGACATTTAGCCTCCACTACACCCCTGCATATTACCTAATAAGTGTGACAAATGTCACAAGACTAGTTTAGCCATTAATGGCATCACAAACAGCACCATATTCCCTTAACTTTTGCAGTCTTAAGAAGTGTCATTTGGGGTGCACTTAATTCCTGTACATAGAATGGAAGCCTACTGGCTAGGGAGTGCTGCAGCAGCATGGATGATAGCAGAGCCAAGAGTCACAGATGATTGGTGTGAGGCAACTGACCCCCATTGGTTTGTTCCAAGTGGAGGACATTACCAGAGAACTCTTAAAGGGCCATTCCAATTACCTTCTATGCCAATAAATCAGGGGTTCCCAACGTTTTACTCCTTGGCTCGCTTTTTAACATAAACAAAATGTTGCGATCCCAAAACAGATCCACCCTGACATTCAAGCTCAATGTGCAACATTTTCAAGTCACACCATCCGTCAGTGTCTAAATGAAAATGTTCTCCATGATAGAAGTCCCAGGAGTACCCCACAGTCGTTTTTGGAGAATGTCCTTTGGACAGCCAAAACAAAAGTATATCTGTTTGGTAAATGACATCCAATCCATGTTTACAGAAACGAATATGCTTGCAGGATGGAAGAAGAGGTGGCTGGCTGGTAGGCTGATTAACCTCACTCAGGGGACTGGTGGACACATGTGATGGGAGATGAAGGGACGTGGGTAGTTCACTAGCCAGTTACTGTAGCTAGTGTCTCTCTATCACTGCTCCTTTCACCTGCATTCTCCGTACAACAGCCCCTAGACTCCCGTTGGTCCTCGTCATCCTCCTCCTCCGAGGTCCCCGTAGTCCTCCCAGGTCAACTGTGCTGTTGCAGCGGTAGCCAGCTCATTCCGTCCAGGAGACGGACCAACCGTAGCTACCGCTCTTACAGTAACTACGTTTTTCTTTTTATTATGGAAAAACACTCTTAGAAAATAAATAGACTATATATACTCTATATATGTATTCATCAGCACCAGCATACCTCTAACATACTGTACAACATTACATCACACAATGAGCCACAGCATACCCAAACAACCACAGGAAATATATACCAACATTAATCACAAATGGAAGATATCTTGAGCTGGATGCATGTGCACTTCGCATAGAAAACAAACCAGCTCATTGACCTACATGTGAAGAACCTACATGTGAAGAACCTACATGTGCGATACACATTTCTCGAGATGTTCTTAAACAATTACATTTACCGTTGCAAAGCCTCAGTTGGGATCTTTTGAAAACCTCTCGTACACCACCACAGGAGGTCGTGTGAAATGTAACAGGTACTCGATAGTTACACGCAAGATTCCACAATAACATTTTATCTTGTCTCAAGCTTTTTCTGAGATGTCTAGTATTTGTGGCTGAAAGCTATTTTAATGTAAATTGGCACTACCATTACCAACTCTGTATGCCATGAAATAGGGGTCTAAAGGGGTTTGAAAATGTGTCTATGGAGTTGCCAACTAAAGATTGTGAAACAACCTATGCTTTCATAAAAGGCCCATAGTCACCATGGACAAAACAAACTGAAACCTAAAATTAACAATAAGAGGACAGGAAAAAAAGAAAATATAATCATTATATAATCATAGGTAGTTTTGGGTGCACTGCAATCAATGTGGGCAGTATAGCTGCTGTTTGTGAAACACCTTGAATACTCCCCTTCACTCCTAACTCTCTCTCTGTTCAGCAAGGGCCACTCTTTCTCTTCCTTTGTACTAACAATCACAGGCAAACTTTATTAGAAAACAAAAACTATGTAAAAGGGGACTCAGGAAACAATTAAACAAACCTTTCTCAAGATTCTTGTTAAATGTATTGATTTTGTAAAAGGGTTTCATTTGTGGAAAAACACACGCTATCAAGTGCAGCAACTAGTTGTAAAGATATAATCCTCATAATACAGTCGTGGGGAAACTTTTTGAGAATGATCAATACTTGGAATTTGTCCGAATTTCTGCGTTATTGTTTGTCCACCCGCCTCTTAAGGATCGACAACAAGTTCTCAATGGGATTAAGGTCTGGGGAGTTTCCTAGCAATGGACGAAAAATGATGATGTTTTGTTCCCCGAGCCACTTAGTTATCACTTTTCCCTTCTGGCAAGGTGCTCCATCATGCTGGAAAAGGCATCGGTCGTCACCAAACTGTTCTTGGATGGTTGGGAGAAGTTGCTTTCAGGGAATGTGTTGGTACCATTCTTTATTCATAGCTGTGTTCTTAGGGAAAATTGTGATTGAGCCCACTCCTTTGGCTGAGAAGCAACACGACACATGCTTAGACACAGGACTGATGGTAGCGCTCACCTTGTCTTCTCCGGACAAGGTGTTTTCTGGATGGCACAAACAATCAGAAAGGGGATTCATCAGAGAAAATGACTTTACCCTAGTACTCAGCAGTCTAATCACTGTACCTTTTGCAGAATATCAGTCTGTACCTGATGTTTTTCCTGGAGAGAAGTGTCTTCTTTACTGCCCTTCTTGACACCAGGCCTTCCTCCAAAAGTCTTCGCCTCACTGTGCACTCAAAGCTGACTGCTGCCATTCCTGAGCAAGCTCTGCACTGGTGGTGTCTGATCCCACAGCTGAATCAACTTTAGGAGACGGTCCTGACACTTGCTGGACTTTCTTGTGCACCCTGACACCTTTACAATAATTGAACCTCTTTGCTTGAAGTTCTTGATGATCCGATAAATGGTTGATTTAGGCGCAATTTTATTAGCATCAATACCTGTTGGAGCCATATCTGGACTTTTTTTGTGCAATACCAAGAAAATACCAAGAAATATGGATCTGTAGAGATTATATTTAATTTGCTTACTCGTTATGTATTACAACACATTTGGATTTGAATGTTTAAGAGCCTACTATGCTTGATGTTTACTACTTGGACTAACCTGGTCTTGTAATATTTGATTGACTCCTCCTTGATGGGGCGGAGTGGCAGGTGTTAAGAATGGAGTAATCATTTGGCTGAGATGGGTTAGAGGGTGGAGAGCAACAGTTTCTTCAATCGCATGAAATGCATACTATGCTATCAGTATTTACATGGATAATGATTTCTTGGATGCTTATTATGTAAGTAATTTTGTTTAAGTAAACCGGAGATTGTGATCAATAAACCAAGGCTTTTCTTATGACCGCATCTCCGTGCGTGCTTTATGGAACATGTGTATCGGGAGACACTTCTCCTCTAACCTCAGTGGCTAAAAAGTTTTAAAAGAAAGTTAGCCTTAACATTATTGAAGAAACTATTTCGCACTTGTGATCGTCCAACGAGACACATCGGATTGTACGTGGATTATCAAAAAGACACACGGAGGCTCTGCTGCTTACGGACGGGAGCGGTTTTTGTGAATGAACTACGCATCAGCTGTGAGTACGACAACTTCAAACAATACATCCGATCAATGGAATGTGAGACCTGAAAGAGAAATGTTTTGGATAAACATACACATAGAGGCATGTAACGTAAGCAGTAAGACAAAACAACTTGATGTTGCAAACCAGTGATTTAAACGCTAAATAACACTAATTATATACGATAATACTATTTGTGGGCGGAACAAAATGACTGATGAGGTGATTCAGACCGCTGCGGAGGCTGAAAAGCTCCTAAATTCACGTATTGCAACGCGTAGAGGCAAATTAGGAGTATGTACGAGGAAAATGAATGAAATTAAGACTCTGCTTGTTGAAGGTGGAAACGTTGAACAGGTGGATGATTGCATGGCAACTTTAACGTTTTTTATCCATGACTTAAAAAGTGTGCATAAAGCAGTGCAAGACCTTTTGGCAGAGGAAGAAAAGGAAAATGATCACGTAGAATGGTATGAACCCAGAATGATGAATTTTGATTACTTCATTAAAGAAGTGGAAACATGGAAAAGAGAAAATCCAAGCCAACTTACAGAGATTGAACCAAAAGACAGCGTTTCAAACATTTCCAGTGGTGCAAGGTCAGCATCATCATCTAAGGCTTCTTCTGCAGCCAGAATAGCTGCTGCTGAAAGGGCTGCATTAGAGGCACGAGCAAAAGCTCTTCCAGGTATACAAGCTTTACAGATGGAAGAAGCCAGGATAAAATCAAAAATTGAAAAGGCAGAACTGCACACACAAATAGCAGCAGCAGATGCAAAGATCAAAGTGTTGAAGATTAATGATGAATCACAAGGCGACGTTATGAATGACTATTATGATGCAAACATGGAAGATAATGTCGAACCTACCTTGATGGATACATCTGCAATAGAATTTGCTCCTGTGACCACATTACCTAAGACTCCACTACATAGAGCAGTAAGTCACATGCAGAGAAACGTACACAGTTCAAGTCCACAGAGGGAGATAAGTAATGGCTCGCACAAAGATTTAAGCCTAATGGTTCAAAGGCAAAAGGAAATGACCGATCTTATGGTTATGCAGCAAAACCTTTCCCTATTGCCTAAGAGAGAAGTACCATATTTTGATGGTGACCCAATGTCCTATCAGTCTTTTATTCATGCCTTCAAATACCTGATTGAAGACAAGACCAGCAGCAGTCAGGATAGGCTCTACTTTCTCGAACAGTTTACTGCTGGTCAGGCCAGAGCTCTTGTTAGTAGCTGTCTGCATATGGAAGCTCGCAGAGGATATAATGAAGCTCAACTGCTTTTAAAGAAACATTTTGGCAATGAAATAATGATTGCAAATGCTTACATACACAAGGCATTGAATTGGACAGCCATTAAAGCTGATGATGGAAATTCACTCCATGCATATGCTCTATACCTCAGGGAGTGTTGCAATGCTATGCAGGATCTGGAATACATGGATGAACTGAACGTTGTATCCAACTTGAAATTGATTGTATCCAAGCTCCCATACAAGCTCCGCGAAAGGTGGAGGACAGTAACTTTTGAGTCATTTCAAAGAACAAATACTCGCATTAAATTTAGAAACCTTGTAGAATTCCTGGAAATTCAGTCTGAAATTTTACTTCATCCTGTTTTCGGAGATATCAAAGATCCTATTCCCGTCAAAGGTACAGTTTCAAGACCTAGGACAACCGGCTTGAGGACACCAAAAAGGGGCAGCAGCTTTGTTACTACGGTGACACGACCTGAAGAACAGACAATCAGAGAGGCATTTACAACACAGCAGCGAACTAACATCCAGGTTGCTGTTCCGACCTCATGTGGTTTCTGCCATGGTAAACATGCTTTGACTAGCTGCCTGAAATTAACTTCAATGCCCCAAGACAAAAAGGTTGAGTATCTCAAAGGGAATGGTCACTGTTTTGGATGCCTGAAAAGGGGTCATATGAGCAAGGATTGCAATAAGAAAATCACATGTCAGATATGTCAACGAAAACATCCTACGTTGCTCCACATTAACAATTCAAATCCGAGAAGGCAGATTTTGCCGAACCCGAGCTTCATAGAACTGAAGGAAACACCAGTCAATAGTGCACTAGTGTCAGCTGATCATGCAACAGGGGCCAGTAGAGAATGTGCACTGGCAATCGTGCCAGTCCAAATTAAAGTTGCCAAAGGAAGTAAGACCATCAAAACCTACGCCTTTCTTGACCCAGGGAGCTCGGCAACATTCTGTACTGAGAACCTAATGAATCCGCTGAATGCCAAAGGACGAAGAACCGAGATTCTTCTGCGTACGATGGGGCAGGAGAGACCTGCCAAGAGCTATGAGCTCACAGGACTAGAGGTTAGCAGCATAGATGGAGGAGTGTACATAGATCTTCCTAAAGTCTATACCCAACCCAAGATTCCTGTGTCAACAGAGAACCTAATCACCCACCATGATCTTGAAAGATGGCCTTATCTAAAGGAAATTGAATTGCAAAGAATAAATGCTGACATTGAGATCTTAATTGGAATCAATGTTCCAAAAGCAATGGAGTCGTGGAAGATAGTGAACAGTCAAGGAAATGGGCCATGTGCAGTAAAAACTGTAGTAGGTTGGGTGGTTAATGGACCACTTCACTCTCTGTCATCAAAAGATGAAACTGGATTAACGCCAGTGACAGCCAATCGTATCTCTTTGGAGATTATCAGAGATCTGATAATCAGGCAATATAAATATGACTTTCCTGAAAGGGATTATGAGGAGAAAAGGGAAATGTCAGCAGAAGATAAAATGTTCATGGACATAGCAACGACTTCTGTGGAACTTAGAAATGGGCATTATCACCTACCTCTACCTTTTCGTGATAAAACGGTAACCCTCCCTAACAACTACGATATGACAGCACAACGTGCACTAAACCTTGCTAGGAGATTCAAGAAAGATTCTGCTTATGGAAACGAGTACAGTGTATTCATGGAGGATGTGCTAGGAAAAGGATATGCAGAAAAGGTGCCTCAAGAACAACTTCAAAGGAATGATGGTCATGTATGGTACATACCACATCATGGAGTGTACCACAAGAAGAAGGGATCACTTCGGGTTGTTTTTGATTGTTCATCGTCATACAAAGGCATATCCCTTAACTCCAAATTTCTTCAAGGTCCAGACCTGATCAACCCACTACTAGGTGTTCTGCTTAGATTCAGAAATGAAAGAATTTCATTAATGGCAGACATCGAATCGATGTACTATCAAGTACGGGTTCAAAATCATCATCGTGACTTTCTTCGGTTCTTGTGGTGGCCACAAGGGGATGTTACCCAGCCGCTAGGAATCTACAGAATGAATGTTCATCTTTTTGGAGCAGTGTCATCCCCAAGCATTGCAAACTTTGCCTTAAAGCAAACAGGGATTGATAATTCTAAACTGTACAGCTCACAAGTCATTGACACAATTAACCAAAGTTTCTATGTAGATGATTGTCTCAAGTTTGTGGCTTCCGTGAAGGAAGCAATCACGCTCATTAGAAACCTCAGGGAAATATGCGCCCTAGGAGGATTTACCTTGGGTAAATGGGTGAGCAACAGCTTGGAAGTCCTTGAAACCATTCCAGAAAGTCACAGAGCCCCTCTTCTGAAACAGCTGCATCTGGACAGAGAAAAACCTCATCTTGAGAGGGCACTTGGAATCCAGTGGAATATCCAAAAGGATGTCTTTACCTTCCGGGTAGCCGTTAAGAACAGAGCACCCACCAGACGAACAATACTCTCGATAGTCAATTCCATCTATGACCCACTGGGTTTCATTTCGCCCTTTATACTCAAGGCAAAGCAGATCCTGCAAAGGCTCTGCCATGTAAAAATAGGTTGGGATGAAATAATCCCAAATGATGTTATGAGGCAATGGCATAGATGGCTCACAGAGTTAGACCAGCTGAGCGGATTTGAGGTAGACAGGTGCATGAAACCTGAGAATTTTGGTGTTGTAAAGACTGCTGAACTACACCATTTTTGTGATGCGAGCGAGCTGGGTTACGGGACTGTAAGTTACCTCAAACTTACAAACGATGTAAAAAATGTTCACGTCACCTTCGTACTGGGAAAGGCCAGAGTAGTCCCACTGAAACGGATGACCATCCCGAGACTTGAGCTTGCAGCAGCAACTCTTGCTGTGAAGGTGGACAGGATGCTGCAAAAGGAGCTACACATGGAACTGGATGACTCTACCTTCTGGACAGACAGTACAGTCGTGCTGAAGTATATCCATAACCAAACAAGACGGTTTCATACTTTTGTTGCCAACCGAATTACAGTGATACATAACCTCTCACAAGTACATCAGTGGAGATACGTATGTTCTGGAGACAACCCTGCAGATGATAGCTCATGCGGTTTAACAATAGAGTCCCTCATGAATTCCGCAAGATGGCTAAACGGTCCTCACTTTCTGTCGAAAGAGAAATCGGAATGGCCTGAGGGGCCGGAAGATCTCCGTTACATCCCACCAGACGATACAGAGGTGAAAAGGGAACTCTCCATAAACTACATGAACCTGCAGAACAATGCAGTTACCAGGATAATTGAGTACTACTCCTCATGGAGAAAACTGGTGAGAGCTATTGCATGGTGGCTAAGTTTCAAAGGACACTTAGTGCTTCGAAACCGAAAAGACAAAGGTTTCACAATAGATTCCAAGTGGAAAGTAAAGCAACAAGGATTAACCCCAGAAGAGTTGGATAAAGCAGAGATGTCCATCATTTGCTATGAACAACAGCGCCACTTTGACTCAGAGATTACACTAGTGAGTGAAGGCAAACCCATCAAATCAAATAGCTTCATATACAAACTGGATCCAGTCATGGATGAAGGCATTTTGAGGGTTGGAGGAAGACTGAGTAAATCAGCCATGCCGATGGCTCTGAAGAACCCAATTATCCTGCCCAAAGGCTCACATATATCCAGACTGATCCTGCGTGATATCCATCTTAAAGTGGGACACTCAGGAAGAAATCATATGCTTTCAAGATTGGGCCAAGGATTCTGGTTACCGTCTGCCAACTCCTTGTCAAGGAAGATAATAAAGTCCTGTGTTTTTTGCAGGCGAATGCAAGCTAGGGTCGGAGTACAGAAAATGTCTGATCTACCAGAAGAACGTGTCGCCCCTGATCTACCACCCTTTTCCCATGTAGGTATTGACTATTTTGGACCCATTGATGTTAAAAGAGGTCGCTCACATGTGAAGAGATGGGGGGTGATATTTACCTGTCTGGCGAGCCGGGCCATTCATCTTGAAGTGGCAAGCACACTAGACACGGACTCTTGCATAAATGCTATTCGACGTTTTTTATGTCGAAGAGGACAAGTACTGACCATCAGAACTGATTGTGGCACCAATTTTGTGTGCGCACAGAAGGAATTAAAGGCTAACATGAACCAGATGGATCATCACAAAATCCAAGATGCATTGCTGAGCAATCATGTCAAGTGGATATTTAATCCTCCACTCGCAGCCCACTTTGGGGGAGTGTGGGAAAGATGAATAAAACTAGTAAAAAAAATACTGCTTTCGGTCCTAGGTCAACAGACACTGGACGATGATATGCTACAAACAGCCTTGTGTGAGGTAGAATGCATTCTCAATGACCGGCCCATAACAACTGTATCAGGTGATCCAAATGACCTTGAACCATTAACACCAAATCATCTTCTGCGGTTGAAATCCAAACCCCTCTTGCCACCTGGACTCTTCAATAGGGATGACTTGTATGCCAGAAGGCGATGGAAACAGGTGCAATACCTTGCAGACCTTTTCTGGCAACGATGGACAACTGAATATCTTTCATTGATGCAGCAAAGGCAAAAGTGGGCCAATCCCAAGGAGAACTTCAAGGTAAATGACATAGTAGTCATAGTAGACCAGACAGCCCCAAGAAACTCGCGGCCCCTTGGCCGTGTGATTAAGACCCTGCCGGGACCCAAAGGTCTTGTCCGCAGTGTCTTGGTGAAGACTAAAACCACAGTTTTATAAAGACCCATCACAAAACTCTGCTTGATTCTGGAAGCTGACAAGTCAGTCTGAGAGATCTGGAAGCACCATCATACTACAGTATTACATGCACGCGTTCACATATCCTGACAAACCTACTTATATCATTGCGTGCTCACACACCAGTAAATATCCCTGCATACATGGACCTTTCAATGTCGCACCACATACACTCATAAGCTGCGCATACATGGACTTCCCATCTTCGCACCACATTTACACCCATTGTACTCTGTTTCCTTCCCTAAGAAGTGTGCACTTGATACATATACGGCATGGACCTTAGAGGGGGATTCATGGGAATTATGAAAAAAATAAAAAAAAGAGAAAAAAATAAATAAAAAAATAAAAATAAAATAAATAAATAAATTTGGATGAAATATCACAGTGTACTAATATTGATGAGCGGAATACAAATAATGTATGATTGATCTTTGATTTATGTAATATTAATCTGTCATTTGGTATAGTGTATTGCACAAATAGCATGACTGTAATCATGTGTGTTCTGGTTCCATTGAATATGTTATATTGTAATTGTTCTGCTTTGGCATTAACAATTAGGGGCCAGAATGTTGGAGCCATATCTGGACTTTTGTGCAATACCAAGAAATATGGATCTGTAGAGATTATATTTAATTTGCTTACTCGTTATGTATTACAACACATTTGGATTTGAATGTTTAAGAGCCTACTATGCTTGATGTTTACTACTTGGACTAACCTGGGGGGTATTGCACAAAAGTAGAATAAAGAAATCCAGGATAACTGAAAAAGCGCAGCTTGACTAAGTGTGATCTGCTCATCGCGGCTTGATCGGTTGCACGTTTGCTTAGCCAGGATGAAAAGGTAAAGCTATGTCAAGCCAGATGTAGATATTCTGGATAAGTGCTTGTTCACGGCTTTCTTAAATAGACCACGGTATCGATCACAGATTTACTGATGCAGAAGACGCGTGCCGCATTAGTTACGAGGAGGTGAAGCAAACAATATGCAATAAATAAGATAATTTAAAATATTTACTTACTAGCCACTCCACAATTTTACAAAATTGTACATTCTGTTTTATTTGCTATTAAAATGCCTGTTTTATAAGTAGGTTTTATGTGTAGGTTTTATTGCTGTATCTCTTTATGTGTTAAGTGTGCTGGTTGTACTATAAATTGTCTTTGAGTAGCCTACCGTGTAAAGCAAGAAATAAATTAAACGTTTGTCTATTTAGCCTACTGTGTCTTTAAAGTGAGCAGAGGGAGTTAATGTTCCTTGAGAATATGTTTTACAG
>JACXGM010000037.1:47410-100047 GCA_016801145.1 Umbra pygmaea
TCATACAGGGTACAATTTCCAGTACTGCACATTAAACACAATAAACCATATGGGCATATGTGGACTACCTGACCTTGTTTTGCCTTGCAAAATCTCCTGCCTGTCCCACTTAATCTCCGGTGCCAGTGCAGGACCACTTTCCTTCCTCAGACAGGCAATGTTAAGACAGTGCAGGCTACAGTGATGTCCCAGGCCCAGTATGGTGGGACCCTCAGGTGGTGGAGACACTGAAAACATGACTTGAGAAGGCCAAATGCCATCTCAGGTCAGGCCGTTTTTATCCTTGCTGTCTGAAGGTCTACAAGTGGAGTGAGAAGGTATGTCTCACAGGCATAACACTTGTCTCCCAGCAGAACGCAAGTAAAAGCTTTGACATTCTTGTGTGTATCAGTGAAATGTGTGTGGCCTACCTTGTGATAGATGCTGGGAAATTGTACTGGACCTAAACACTCAGGAGTCATGGACAGACCCAGGCCAATTTGCCTATAAATTACTATTGTCACAGATCTGACACAATGCGGTGTTATCTATTCAGTATACATTTATTGCACACATTTTGGCTAGTTGACAGTAACTAAATCATTTTTACCTGAACATTGATATTGTGGAAAGGTTTTCTATTGACACAATGTCCCTCATGGGCCCCTGAGGGGCGTTTAATGTGGATCTGTGTGCAGTCCAAGCGCACCAATGATATTAGGGAATGCTGTAACACAGAATAGTCTGAGTATCCTGTTCTAATGTAACAGTTCTAATGTAACATTTTTTTGTATTCTGTAATTCATGTTACCTGCAATCTTTTAGAAATCCTCTGTAATGAGGCACATTCTTCTGTGGCCCGAAAAGGTGATAAAGATGTGTGCCAAGGACTTCAGTGCCTAACACACACTTCTGACGGTACGGCAAATAGTGCCTTTGTTTAGTAATTCGGCATCTCCCATGGCATATTAGTACATGCCACTTGCTAAAAAGTGCAGTGCCACACAGACCATCTGTTGGATGGTGAGAGCATGGCTTTGCCAGGTATCTTAGGACCCAGCTGTCTGCACAAATAAATGATTCCATGTCGAGAAATTCTATAGGGTAAATTCAGGTAGAGTGGGACATCAGGTTGAGTGGGACACTTAAGCTTTTGGGTACTGCAAAGGGTTAATTTTGTAAGCCAATCATAACAATTGTTACTGTGTTGTAGCTGAATGTCTATTGGACATGAAAGGTTGTGATTGGTGTGACATCACAGATGTGGTCCAGTTGTTA
This sequence comes from Umbra pygmaea, assembly GCA_016801145.1. Lineage (NCBI taxonomy): Eukaryota > Metazoa > Chordata > Actinopteri > Esociformes > Umbridae > Umbra > Umbra pygmaea. The sequence continues at coordinate 48,668 of JACXGM010000037.1, forward strand.
TTTTTCTAATTGCTTTAGTCCTGGGACCTCACGGTAAGCCACCCGGCAAGTGTAAATCTATTTTAGAATAATAAGGTTGATAATTCTGTCATTTATGATGTAACAATAAAACATTTGCTTTTACATACATTTATACTGTCTGTGTATTAGAGAATAATAACAATGAGCATCTAACTGTATAAAACATTTTTGAAAATTATATTCACTACATTGTCCCACTCAACCTGACAGTGGTAGGTTGAGTGGGACAGTGCATTTCAGGTTGAGTGGGACAGTTTTAGGGCTAACACAGTGCATTGAGGAAACATCAGAAACCAGCCCCCATGCCTCAACCCACACAACTGGGCCAGCCCCCCATGCCTCCACCCTCACAACTGGGCCAGCTCCCCATGCCTCCACCCTCACAACTGGGCCACCCTCTCTACCCAGCAATTCAACAGCTGACTTGGCTTCCATTGTAAGGTTCTCAGACCTTATTGAAGTACCTACAAGAGAGAGGGGAAAGAAGAGGATAATGGTGAGGGCACCCAGCTACAACCTAACAAGCCAGGAACACTTCCACATTGTACAGGCCAAAGCAGACAAAAAGAAACTAAAAACAACCAAAGTGTGTAAGCCTGCTGGTTTCTGTCCACAAAAAACATTTATGGGAAGTGACCCCTATACTGTTTGCAAGGGGGTCTATGGGGATGCAAGCAACCCAAAGGCCAATGAGGAATGGGTGATTTGTTGTCCCTGCCAACGGTGGAGTCCTGCGGAGAGCACAATGGATTTATGGATACGATGACTTCATCTGTCTTGGATGTGTTCACTGAAGTTGTTAAAATGTGGTAAAAGGATGTAGGCTTAATGAAAGTTCCATTAATTGAATGTAGAGGGAAGTTTACAATGTTACAATTTTTGCATTAGTTCCAGAAATGCATTTTTTTTTTATCCTTCCAAGTATTAATTAATTGAAGGTCCCGTTGTTGTATTTTGCGCTTCATAATGCGCCACACATTTTCAATGCATGTGTAACCTGTAGATTACGTAGGCTGTCACGTTGCAACTTCATGTAACATTTCAAAACATCTAAACAACTGCATTGATTTCAATCAAACTCGTGACAGCAATAGTGACAAGAATGTTAATAAAAATTCAGCAGAACACATTCAGAATACAGTGGTATGAATGTTTAACACGTTTATTTCGGATCAGAGCGACAACTGATTTAACACATAAGGCGCCGGGATTTATCTTAGCCTGGCTGTTAGCCTGCTCTGGAGCAGGCTAGCTGCAAAGAATAAATCGCCATGGTTACTTGGCCGGGTTTACTTCTAGCAGCTTTTGTGCAACCAAGTGAAGACTAAATTTATCCAGGATAACTTGAATATCCCGGCTTAATCCCTTATCTTGGTTTTGTGCAATACCCCCCTGGTCTTGTAATATTTGATTGACACCTCCTTGATGGGGCGGAGTGGCAGGTGTTAAGAATGGAGTAATCATTTGGCTGAGACGGGTTAGAGGGTGGAGAGCAACAGTTTCTTCAATCGCATGAAATGCATACTATGCTATCAGTATTTACATGGATAATGATTTCTTGGATGCTTATTATGTAAGTAATTTTGTTTAAGTAAACCGGAGATTGTGATCAATAAACCAAGGCTTTTCTTATGACCGCATCTCCGTGCGTGCTTTATGGAACATGTGTATCGGGAGACACTTCTCCTCTAACCTCAGTGGCTAAAAAGTTTTAAAAGAAAGTTAGCCTTAACAATACCCTTGCCTGTGAAGCCCTAATTGTGCAAAGCAATGATGATGGCACGTGTTTCCTTGCAGGTAACCATGGTTGACAGAGGAAGAACAATGATTTCAAGCACCACCCTCTTTTTAAAGCTTCCAGTCTGTTATTCTAACTCAATCAGCATGACAAAGTGATCTCCAGCCTTGTCCTCATCAAACCTTTACCTGTGTTAATGAGACAATGACTGACATGATGGCAGCTGGTCCTTTTGTGGCAAGGCTGAAATGTTTTTTTATTGGGATTAAGTTAATTTTCATGGCAAAGAGGGACTTTACAATTCATTGCAATTCATCTGATTACTTCATGACATTCTCGAGTATATGCAAATTCCTATCAACACTGCCGACTTTTTGAAAATTAGTATTTGTTGCATTTTCAAAACTTTTGGCCACGACTACAGCTCTTCATCGCTGGTACTATATTATACATCCTAGAAATATTAAGTACATTTATATTATTTGATTTTATTGTATGTATATTTTCTACTGTCGATTCTGTTCTGATGGTGGGCCTCTTGCGTTGCCTATTTACTACTGATGGCAACACTATTTTGTATTTTAAGTAACACTATTTTGTTATCTGTAATTCATGTTACCTGCAATCATGCTGAAATCCTCTTTAATGAAGCACATTCTTCTGTGGCCAGGGAAGGTGATGAAAATGTGTGCCAAGGACTTCAGTGCCAAAAACACACTTCTGACAGTACGGCAAATAGTGCCTTTATTAAGAATTTTGGCATCTCCCACTGCATATAAAAACATGCCACTTGCAAAAAAGCACAGTGCCACACAAACCATCTGTGGGATGGTGAGAGCATGGCTTTGTGTTGTGCGGTGCTGAATTTTGGGACTCAGTCTGCGCAAATAACGGATTTCATCTCCAGAAAATCTATACCTCTCATGCAGGTACTTGTCGGGAAAACCGAAAGGGTCTTATCTGTGCCAAAACTCCCTTTCATGTCTGAGAGCATGTCTCATTGTCAGTGCTTCTTCATTCAAAACGTCATTCAGAAATGGGCATGCCATGGTGCAGAAAGAAACACAGGTAAATTAGACTTTATTGCTTTCTATAAATTGACTTTCTGTAAATGAGAAAATGTTCTCAACATGCGTACCTGGTTAAATAAAGGTTAAAATAGAAATAAAAAATTGCCCTCATCACTGACTATTGAAATCACCCTTGCAACTTCATCAACCATTTGAAACCATGTAAACAACTGCAATAGTAGGATTTAAATCAAACCCGCGACAGAAATAGTGACTAGTAATGCAGTACACATTCACAAGACAATGGTATAAATGTTAAACACAGAGCGACAACTGATTAAACACATAAGACTTCAGGATTAATCTTAGCCTGGCTGTTAGCCTGCTCTGGAGCAGGCTAACTGCAAAGAATACATCTCCATGGTCACTTGGCTGGGTTTAATTCAACCTGCTTTTGTGCAACGAAGTCAAGGCTAAATTCATCCAGGATAACTTGAATATCCTGTCTTAATCCCTTATCCTGGTTTTCTGCAACAGCCCCCGGGTATTTTATGTTTTATTTAACCAACTGTATAGTACATTCATTTTGTAAAAAAGTTGGGACAGGGTTGGGACAATTTTGGACTAATAAAAAGTGATACACAATGATGTGACCAATTGAAATAAGTAGGTCATGTGAAACAGGTGAGGCTATGTATTCCTCTGTGTAATCATTAGGGATGAGTGAGTAACTCGGCTGAAAGAAGTATCCAGTAAGGATAATGTACTTTTTCCAAGCACAAGTATCATCTGAGTTAAATGTGTCCATAAATGTGCTCGTGGTGAAGAAAAATCCTCATTGGGCAATACTACCATAGCCGTGTCTGTGTCCACATCGTTCTGTCATAGGCCATCTACACACAGAGCTCCGCCTCCTCACCTACACAGACAAAGCAAAAACATAAGACTGCCCCTTTTCTTTATTTAAAATAATACAATATAGTAAATCAGTATCATTATGAGGATAAATAAACTATTTAAAACAAATAGGCTACATCCTAAAGAACTGCATTTTTTTTTTTCATTTTGCTGTGCAAATATGCACACAAAGCCTACTGTATTTTAAAGATGACAGGCTTATAGAGAGCTGGCAGGCAGGGGAGATAGAGAGACCCCAATAGGGTCTTCATGCAGTGGGTGTAGCCTACTGTCAGTCTGGGCAGCACATTTCTATGGAGATAGCAAGGGAAATGTTAGGAAATAAGTTATGAAATGTCCAACTGATGCCAAGGATGGTAGGCTTTGATTATAAAAAAGATGTATTTAAAAAGGTTTGTAAATGTAAAGGTTTGTCATAATAATAGGTCCAACGGAAATGCTTCTTAGAGAATTACCTTTATTTTATGTATTCATGAACTGCTTTGCTTCACATGAAGCTGTGGTGAAACAAAACATTTATGTCAAATAGCAACATGTATGTCAACTTTGAGCAGGCCTTATATACATTTATGATAATATTCAGGTGAAAATAAAGCTTTCAATATACATAGGCTTTATTTAGGCTTTAAATATGATAATATATAGCCTAATGTTTGACTGCACAGCACATACAATAACTCTCTCTCTTGCATTTTAAATAGTTCTCTTTCTCTTGTGATAAAAAACATTGCTCTGAATCTCAATTCTGAGGCTGTTCTGTAAATAATAGGCATTTTGTGTACATAGAAAGTCTTAGATCTTTGAGTTCAGCTCATGATAAATGGGGGCAAAAAACTAAAATGTTGCATTTATATTTTTGATTAGTGTAATTAAAAGGGTCAAGCGATCCGGTCAAATCTCAGTTCGTAAAACGCAAGTACACTTATGAATGTGTGTGATCTCCGATCCCTCAGACGTCACTGTCTTAAAAACCATAATGAGTCTGTAATGGATATCCTGACATGGGCTCCGGAATACTTTGGTAAACCTTTTTCAGTCAACACCATTCACCGCTGCATCCACAGATGCAAGTTAAGGCTTTACTATGGAAAGCAAAAGCCATACATCAACACATTCCAGAGGTGCTCTGGACTTGGTCCCATCTGAGATGGACAGTAGTGCAGTGGAATCGTGCTTTAGGGTCTGATAGGTTGACATTTAAAATAGGTTTTAGAAAAAACAGGTGTTGTGTTCTGCGGGCCAAAGAGGAAGAGAACCATCCAAGCTGTTATCAGCATCATGTTCAAAGGCCAGTTTATGTAATTGTATGGGGGAGTGTCAGTGCCCATGACATGGGTAACTTGCACATCTGTGAGTGCACCAATAATGCAGAAAGATATGTACACATTTTGGAGTAAGATATCCTGCCATCCAGACATCGTCTTTTCCAAGGATGTCCCTGCATTTTCCAACAGGACAATACCGAACCATATTCTGCCTGGATTACAAGCGCATGATTGCATAAGCAGAGAGTGCGGGTGCTAGCATGGCCTGCTTGCAGTCCTGACCTGTCTTCGATTGAGAATTTGTGGCACATTATGAAGTGTAAAATAAGTCAACGTAGGCGGGTCATTCTATGAAAATGGTGGCTTTCCTGTCCCGGGCTGAACCCCCAGGTAAAACACTTAAGTGTCAGATAATGACACAAAATATATGTTTTTTGTTTTAACTGATTATTTGTTAATAAAACATATGTAATACATTTATATTGCAAAAAATTTTTTTATATTGCAGAACATGGTCAGTACCATGAAATTGGCTTGTCCCTTAGGTCAGGAGTCGTGGTTTACTGACATATTTTCAGTAAAAAAAAAAAAATGTCTCCCCGTTTAAATGTTACAATACAAAGGAAAGTAGTGTAGTTCTTTAGTGGACTACTTAAAAAACTAAAATATCAATTAAATATTATAAATAATTTAAAGGGAATAGCTGTCCCTCAATTTCATGTCACTGGTGTTACAATTTATAAAAACCACCATCCTTGCCAACGTCCAATGCAACATCCTTGCCAACTTCTTCCTGGGTCAAAGGTTCATTGGAGGGAGGGCTGTTTTGAAAAGGACATGGTGAGTGTGCACGCTCTCTTCATCTTTTAACAATTTGATAAATAATTTGATAATTTCATGCAAGGACTTAAGATGTGTCACTGGTTTTATACAGTTTATAGTAAGGGGAAAGGAAATTTGATTAAAATAATTGTTCAAATTGCATGATTAAGTGATTTATTTACAATTTAAGAAGTGTGATTTGAGCTACTGTGGCCGCCATCTTAGATATGCCATCTTGTCTGCAGATTTGTCACTGGTGTTAACGTCACACCAGTAACATGACGATAACACCAGTGACAATCAATTATATCACAAACTTTTTTCTTAACGTAAGTTTTCATAAAAGCCTCAACAAATATATTAATAAAGACTTATTAGCATTTTATTACTGTTTCAATATTGCAAACACATAATATGGCTTTCCTGTTAACAGATATGGTGAAATTAAGTGCTGCTGAAAAGGAAAGACTCAACAGACAGCGCAGGGATGCTGACCTGTTGTTCTTTTCAGTGCTGTTGGGAAAACAGTTTTAGTTTGCGTTCAATGTTTGTGTTTTTAATGTTCTAGTGGACATGTTTTATGTTTGTATGACAATGTTGTGTTATGAAAGACATATTTTAGTCAATAGGCTTCATCTTTCGGTCTTAATCTTATTGTTTGTATAAAATTAACACATATTATGAAATCTGAAATGATGTGTAATGTTTGTAATATTACTAATAGATTGATAAAAAAATGTGTTTGAAATAATCTTATGTAATGTCATTGGTTTCACATTGGGTCACTGGTGTTACTGCATGGCATATTGATGTTCTGGCATCTGAGTTGCCCAGTTTCATAGAATATGTTTTTTGTATCTACCTAACTGTTGCGGCATTCATTAGTAAACATTTTAAGCATATGATCATTCAATTTTGATCACTCAACCTCAATTATTTCTAATGTTACAACAAAAAACACAATGGTAGAAATAGAAAAATGTCATACAATAGAACTTTACACATACCCGTTTAAAGAAAAGTATTACTAATCAAGACAATTTCTTAATATTACATTTACTTTGTCTGTCTTTGATTACGTATCTACATAAAATATTCTAATTACATACTGGAAAGCCTAAACTGTCATCTAAAATATAGGTAACACCAGTGACAAAAAGCCAGCACAAGCATTTTTTAATGTAATGTAGTAAAACTATCTAAATACTTTAAGCTGTCATTTAAGTTTATTTATAATGTTTAAGTTAACTATTATCTTACTATAACTTTTGGTATAAAAAAATAATTAAATTTTTTAAAAGATGTCTGTTCAAAAAGCCAACATTTTCATAGAATGACCCAGGCCCTGTATATTTGCGCAGCTGAAGACATGCATAATGGATTAATGGGGAAAATATTCTGCTTGCTAAACTGAACCAACTGAGGCCTATACTACGAAGCAAGTTCAACATGTCCAGGGTTTCTTTTCATTACATGACTTCACTAAGCCTAACAATCACAATCCGCATAAGCAGTGTCACGATGGTGGTTATCAATTTGTTAAATCAACCCAGGTTTTCCCAACTTATTGATGAGCTTGCTCACATAAAAACGGTGGTGTGTGCTCCATATGACCAATCGCAGACATGGACAAGTCTACCAGAGCCGCATATTTCACTCAACAGGAGCAAGCAAACATTTTAGAGAAACATGAATAAATTAAAATGAAAATCCAGGGGTAAAGCAACACAGTTGTTGCTGCCAAAAGCCAAAAGGAAAGCTGGTTTAAAAATTCCCAACTGTGTAAATGCTTCAGTTACAAGGCTCACCAATATCACTGCCCCATCATAAAGGCACAACTAGATCTGTGTATACCATTAAACCAATCTGTTGCTTAGATGACTGCTGACTGCGTGTAAGAAATTATTTTCTGTATTCTTTCAGTTGCAACCCTGTCATTGTTAAGCGTTCATGGGAGCAATCGAGAATTGATTGGTTAGTAGGCAGTGCATTCATTCATGTTGATCTGTTCTCTCGACTATGTGCAGCATAAGTTACCATGAAGAACTAACCCAGTAACAGGTCAACCACTGTTGTGAAACTGACAACCCAGGGTTCAACCTGAAGTTAGCTTGCTAACCCCAAATCCTGCTTTGTAGTATAGGCCTCTGGTGTCTTCAGTGCCCAAATGCTTAATATGTGTTATTAAAAGAAAAGCTGATGTTATACAGTGGTAAACAGTCATCAGATTTGAAATTAGTGTATATTTAAAAAAAATGTATTCACAAAGGAAAACATCACATAATGTGTTAATAAAGTGTTTTCAATATAGTAAGGGTGAAGTGCATCTTCAAATGACTTTTTGTTAGTTGTTTAGCATTTTTTACTCAAGAAAGCATAATTAAGTCTACACTTTTCTTCTAATCAATTAATTGTCGATTGACTTTGTTTATTAAGTGTCTGAAAAGTGGGGGCATGTTCCAAATGCTAGCCCCAGTTGAGCTATCAGTACCGTACCATTCTTATATGGCCATGGTAAAAACAACTTTTGTTCTTTTTCATTATCTAGTTAAAAATGGTAACGTATTTCATAATTATTGCTACATCCATTATTTTAACAAAGTTTACTTATGTAGTTGTAACTATTATTTTTTATTTAAATTCCTAATACATATTTCTATATTATTAATCAAGGGGTTTTCACACTGGTGCATTTTTCCTTTATGATGTAAAGCAGTATATTAATGATTATTCTTGAATACTGTTGGGAAAATGAAAAGGAAATGTAAAAGTAGGTTGTGAACTTCCAAATCTGGGAAAAGTCCCATTCTGTCTCACTAAATTGCCTTAAGTAATATAAAAACGTATGTCATGGATATTTGAGGAAAACAGGCCCCTGTATGTAAATACAGCTCATGGAAAATATCAAGAAAGCATTTAAACCCTCATGGAGTCTGTTTCTGATCGTTTGAGTGCGCACATTTGTAGGGTGCTGGAGGTCATTTTGCAGGGCTCTGGCAGTGCTCCTCCTGCTCCTCCTTGCACAAAGGCAGAGGTAGCGGTTCTGCTGCTGGGTTGCTGTCCTCCTACGGCCTCCTCCACGTCTCCTGATGTACTGGCCTGTCTCCTGGTAGCGCCTCCATGCTCTGGACACTATGCTGACAGACATAAAGCTTGCATTGATGTGCCATCCTGGATGAGCTGCACTACCTGAGCCAGTTGTGTGGGTTGTAGACTCCGTCTCATGCTACCACTAGAGTGAAAGCACCGCCATCATTCAAAAGTGACCAAAACATCAGCCAGGAAGCATAGGAACTGAGAAGTGGTCTGTGGTCACCACCTGCAGAACCAGTCCTTTATTGGGGGTGTCTTGCTAATTGCCTATAATTTCCACCTGTTGTCTGTTCCATTTGCACAACAGCATGTGAAATTGATTGTCAATCACTGTTGCTTCCTGAGTGGACAGTGTGATTTCACAGAAGTGTGATTGACTTGGAGATACATTGTGTTAATTTAATAATGTAATATAATAAACAAAAATATTATGGGCATGGTTTCTACAACTAGCCTACTTACAACTTGTGTGTGCATACAGTACGTGGCAGAAAGTAACTTTGTTTTATATTGCTTGACGTTTGGTAACAGACAAGCGAATTTCAGTGGCATATTCTACAGTAGATGTGCGCACTTGTCAACTGCAACTTAGCCTGCAGGTGCAACCTTAATTGCTTAACTGTCCAATCAGATCAGAGTATTGAACATGATCTGAGAGTTTGATGTGAGACAGTTTGGTGTCTGGCGCATCAGCTTGGGAAATCCTCACTGGAGCTTGAAAAGAGTGTTATGAACAAAGCGCTGTATAAATTGCCCCCTAAAAAACAACACATCAGATTTTGAAAAAAATCACGGCACACTCACTAGGGGTCCTGTGTCCGCGGCACATGATCTATGGAATGGTTTGGAGTGTGGAAGCAACCGAATGATGCAAATACGACTCTGGTTACTCTTCAATTACGCACAAGCTGGCATGGTAAGAGGGAGCACTGTTGTATCTCATTCTCATTTCTTTCTTATCTCACTCCCTGTCTTTTCTTCCTTGATGGACTGGGGAACTGTGCTAGTAACAGTGGCTTGTACAGATTCTCCAGGTCCACGGAAAAGGCCAAAGGACTGGGGAGGACACAGGGCCGAAGTGGGAAACATTTTCAGCCATGGAGATTCATGTTGCACCAGCCCATTTTGTAATGGGGGTAAATAGTAACAGCAAGTAGTCTACCCACTTGCAATTGGTAATTTCCTACTGTACATGTTTCATTTATTTAGAGAGACAACTTAAATGTATACGCTATTAAACAAAATATCCTCAGTATTTATCCAACTACGGTAAATACAGAGACATTGATCAAATAAGCTCAATGTTAAGTTTGAAGAATGAGGTTGTATATTACCCATATCAGAAGACATTGAAATGGGCTATATGTATAGTTAAACAGTTTTTTAAAGTCTCTTTTTCAAAACTCTACAAACAGTTCTCATAACCAACTTTCAGTGTTGCGCAGCAGTTAATTTCACATCCAAAATGCACTAAAACTACTAAAACAATTAATATGTCTCAAATCAACTCATTCTTCCATAAAACTAGCAACAGTTGTCACCCATCATCACTCATAAAACAATAACCTAAGCAACACAAACTGATTATTTTTTTACAAAACAAGAATTAACCCTCTCCACTCTTTAGAATTCACTAAAGTGTATATTACAGGAATGAATCAGACATGATGCAATATGCTTTATTATGTTGTATGTCATTTTTTGGCATTGAGTGATTCCAAAACACAAGAATTTCTACAATATATAGGCTCCAGGGGTATTCAAATCACTCACACACTGTTAATGTTACCGATAGACTTCCAAACCTGACGAGGAAAAAAAGAGGTGTTTGATGGCTTTACGTCATAGGCAGACCAGGGCTATGCCATTTGGGGAGGGGCCGCTCACTGATCCCCCTATATTTCTGAAAATCCTAGACATGTTTGTGTCCTGCACTTCGTTAGTGCTTTCTGATTAGCCTATTGAAATAAGAGGCTGCTGCGGCCCACTGTACGGTTTGAGCAGAGGCTGCACAGTGTGATCAGCGGGCAGCGGCCGCACACCAGGCTGCCGGATGGCCCACTGGGAAAAGTCCTCACTCACTCACTCCGCTACTGGGAGGACAGGAGCAGGGGCGCCAGGCACGTGCCCCCTGAGATTTTTGAGCCAAGTGGATTTTCCTTTTAATATCAGTATTTGTGGGCACCTGTTTTCGTGTGTCGTGCACACTGTGCCCCCTTAAAGAAATAGGTGCATGACGCTTCTGGACAGGAGGTAACAGTGGCATGAGCGCAGCCTCCTGACGCAGAGGGAGCCAGAAAGCTCCGTGAAGACATAGGAACGCAGGACTGAGGGACAAGGAACCGCCGAACCAGGAACCCAGCCTCCGAGCGAATGACCACCTGAGGACGGGCCCGAGTTCTGACAAGCCTGAGTGTGACTCTTCCTAAAAGGAAAGTCATTTTTTTCTCTTCTCAATTCTACATCATCACCGCCTCCAAGAGTACTTTACATTTACTGCCCCTGAAAGCCTTGCTTCTTTCCACTCCCCCCCACCCCTCCAGGAATGTCTACCCAGAGGCTCAACGCCATCCGGATGACATGGAAGTCACCACCCGGAGAAGCTCCACTACAAAGGATAACATTCAGCAGAACAATAATACAGAAGGCGCTGGATTTTTCACCAGAACATTTGAACTGTCTGTTTAGAATGCCAGGCCAAGGTAACATCTTAGAAATAAGTTTCAACACAGCAGAATCACTTGCACATTTCTGGCAAATTTCAAGGGAAGGACAACACAAAGCAACATTCGACCAATACATCATAGAACCAATCTCAGACACTGACAGGAAAATAGTAACAGTGACTTTTTTAACGAGACCGTGAAGAGCAGTGACATTCAGATATGGCTGTCACGGTACGCTGAAATAATATCAGCAGTCCAGGGGATTAAGCATAAGGATGTGGTGTGGACAGGGGCAGAAGGGTGGAGGTGAAACTGCAAAGGGGCCCAAATGGAGCAGTTGTTCACTTACCCAACACTATCACATAAGGACACAACAAGGAACACATGTATTATTATGGGATGCCAACACTCACTAAACCACCTAGCCGCAGACTGCACAATCATCAAATGCAAGGCCTGCTGTGGGGAGCACTACACTAAATACTGCACAGAGGAAAGGAGGTGCAATCTCTGCGGTGAAGGGGGGCATGTATTTAAAGATTGCCCGACTTCCTACGACAACAAGAACTGTCACCAAAGAGAGGCACCTCCGGACCCCAGGGGAAGAACAACACCAGACAAACCAGCACCGGGATCGGCACCAGCACCGACATCAACAGCAGAACCAGCACCAACCGCAGAGCAAACAGCAGCACCGGCATCAACACCGGCACCAGCATCGGCACCAGAACCAGCACCAGAACCAACACCGGGATTGGCACCAGCAGTGACAACGGCACCCACACAAACAACAGCAGCAGAACCAGCACAAGCACCAGCACAGGAACTTCACCAAAGGTCAGATACAGTACCCCAACCACCCACTGACTGGAGTATAAATCACCCCCACCCATAGAATAGGACCAAGACCAACCACAACCACAAATAATAAAAATTGAGGAAGAGGATTCAGCCATCACACCAACCACAGACAGTCAACATAATTTAGATGCCACTCAGGAACACAGGAAAAGGAAGCTGAAGACTAACACTACATCTACAACAAGCAAAACAATCAATCAAAACACATCTCCACCAAGCCAGAACCCCGGTTGCACTCAGCCAACCCTCAGCACACCCCCATATCCAGTCAGCATCGCACCAACATACACTGGAACAACACACAGAAGGAAAGGGAAAAGATGGCACACAGGAGCTTATATGACAGAAGATGATTGATTATGAACCTTTTAAGGATCACATGATTGATTAATTAGTCACTTGAAATAATATATGTATGTATAGTTCGGAATATGATGTTGTGGTCACTAGGGTTTTTTAAAGGTATGTAAATATGGGTGATTGTTATTTGATTGTAAGGTTAGATGAAACCACAAAAATGTATTAGGAATGAAAATGAAAATGTTTGAAAAGTAAGTGTAAAAAATATATGAAAGTAAAGGTAAAAATATCAAAAACTAATAAAAACAACTTTGTCTTCGACTGCTTAAACAGTCAAGGCTATCTTTGGGTACACGTGACTAATAGGCCTCGCAGCTACTGACCTTCTACTGCTAGTCTATGGTAATTTACCACAGTATGTATGTGGTCACGTCACCCTGGCCTTGCAGTTCAGTGTACCATACGGTAAGGGCATGCAGATTGGGAGAAATACCAAGTCATGCTTAGACAAGATTTTTTTATTCTGTATGATTCTCTAGGGCATGGTTCCCGATTACTATAAAGAGCAAGAGATGCTTGTCAGGAGAGAAGCAACAAGCACAACCAGATTTATTGCTTCAACTTGTCCTCACATACAGACTTCATGTATGTCCCTAATAAACTAAAATAATCAACTGTTGTCTATCTCAGGTACTCATTACTTGACCAAGGGTCTTTATAGGCAATTTTCCAGCCCTCACCAGTAGTATAAATACATTGTAATTAAATGGTAAATTGCAATTTAGAAAGGAACTACCAGTATACAGTACATACATAATTTATGCTATTTATTAATTATAAAAATAGGTACAAAAATAGCTCACTAAACATACAATTTCCACAGACAGGATTTGTTCTCAATACTAAATAGGTTGAATAAACCTACTAATTTGTCCTCTCTGTTATTTGTCCTCTGTCATTTGTCTTATTTGTCCAGCTGGCTTTTTTCAGTTTATTTTCAGAGCATTGAAATCCTCAGGCTCAAACATGTACTATCAGATAACAGAATGTAAAAGCAAATAAAAAAATCCTGCAAAGTCTTGGTTAGCAGCTATTGCATTAGGCAGCAACAATGTCTAGAGGAAGGCCTTATAAAAAAATATAGTGTGGGTGGGACTGGGCAGGACTTGGAAAAAGCAGGAAGCCTGCCATTGTAGTCCTCTGCATACCAAAAAAATTGTGCCACCTTATCTGTTTAGCAACACAATGCCTGATAGAAACATCGCAGAAAGACAAGCTACAGTACAAAAATTGAAAAACCAACAGGAAATCCAAAAAATTCAAAGGTAGAATTTGAACCTCTTTTTTTGGATTTTCTGTTCTTTTTTTTTTAACTCAAAATTATATGTTGTATGCTTATGAGTCACGTCGTAGTTGGTTAGCCTAAGACATGGTCTAAGTCTTTATATACAGATTTTTCCAGCCGTCTATGCGAGAAATGAATGGGAAATTTACTTCCGGAACCGGAGGACGGGCGGGACTGTTGAGGACTATAGCCAAGATGGTAATAAAATAAGACAATCCGCTCGGCCTCATTTTCAGTCACGGTATTTTCTAAGGATGTACTGTAAAGTGTTGTACTAACGAAATCATTAGGGAGGATTTAATTGAATTTACAGTAATTACAAGAGATTTTAAGACATCACAAATATGCAAATTAGCTTATGGCATTATTTAGCAACATTTAGCACCTTTTCGAAGAGGCTTTAGCTATTTTCCATTGAAACTAGTTGGCAACACTAACCCTACCTCTGCTGCACACCTGATCTCATATATTTTACCTATGCCTGCTTGTGCTGTGTTCTCTTGTTTCATTACGATGTGGTGGTATACATTATATTGTTACCATATTCTTCCTCTCTTGTTAATACGACTAAAGCACTTTCTGCACTTTTTGTCCCTGCTTCCTTTCTCTCTGAATAACGTGACTTTCTCAATCTGTTTCCATAATCAGAATTCATCACATGGATGATACTGACGATGGAAACTCAGCATATACATACACATGAATATATTCATGTAATTTTAGGGGTGTGCTGATCTCGTCATTCTCCTATCCTTCGGTCCCACTTGATAATAATCATTATTGTTCTATTGATTGCTCTGTTAATAATGTCATAAATAACCAGAGACATACAATATGAGCTCATCTTATGACCACTAATGCTAATTACTGTACAGTGCAGAAAAACAATTGTCTGACTCAAAATTGAACGTAAAATAAATCTGGATAAATAAAATTACTGATATGGATTTTTCAGGACATATTTGATTATTTTCTTGCCTTTTAATATTTTGCTTGCACCTCCCAAACAATGTGGTCACATTCAAAGCACACTTAAATCTCCTTTCTTCCCCATTCTGATGCTTGGTTTGATATATATTTATACACACACACAATGCAAAATAAATTAAGGGAACCCTCAATTCACACATCGGGTCTTGATAACCGAAACATATTAAAGATCAAAATCTTTATCCTACATTGTGTAATTTGTTGAGAACAAAATAGTGTAAAAACCGTCACTGAGGAACACAAGGCCCACTGCACCAGCATACTGTGTTCTGATACCTATCTATAAGAACCAGCATTTACTTTTTCAGAAGTTTGAGCTACAGTAGCTCGTCTGTTGGATCGGATCACACAGGCCAGCCTTCCCTCCCTATGTACATCAATGAGCCTTAGTCGCCCATTACGCTGTCACTGGTTCATCGCTTTTACTTCCTTGGACCACTTCACTTCCTGACCACTGCAGACCAGGAACACCCCACAAGAGCTGCAGTTTTGGAGATGCTCTGACCTAGTCGTCTAGCCATCACAAATTGGCCCTTGTCAAAGTTACCTTAATCCTGATGGCTGCCAATTTTTCTTGCTTCTAACCCATCAACTTTGGGGACAAAATGAAAAAGCAGGAAAAATGTAATGTAAACCATCATATTTAAAAACAAATATATCTTATCAAGGTTAGAAGGAAAACAGACTTCAGTACTAAAGATATATATAAGTTAACACATTTCTTTTTTATGTCCCATAACACAGAATTCTTCTGCACATCACACATCAAACATTGTTTTCATCCTAGACTGTTAGCCTGTTTTCCTCTTGGACCAAGCCATGTCCGATGCCTTCTAGGCACTGCCCTGTGCTTTGTAAAGCAAGTCTGTTGCCCCGAGGATAAAGCCTGCTTTTGTCTGTCCTTACCAGACAAGTCCCTTTGCTTGGTGGACCAGAGAGGCTCAGGTCAACTCTGGGCCCATTCACAACTCAAACCAGAGAGAGAGGAGGCAGGTGCAGACCACAACACTGGGTTTCATGCATTGCAGATGTCTGACAAACCATAAATCAAACTGCACAGACTGCATAAAAAGGGTGGTTTGAAACGGAAAAAGAAAAAAGTAACACCCCGGACCTGTTTCTGTAAAAACCTGAGTACAGTCTGTTTTCATGTACATTCTTTACAAACATTGAAATAAAATGTACATTTTTGGTGTTCTGACTAGGTTCAAGAGATGTGTCATAATATTATTCTCAATTATCAATAGACAAAAATAATTTAATTTATATTAAAAAAATGTATGTAACTCCAGACTGTCCCGTTAAGCAGTTTATATTTCCTAGGCCACAGCAGAGAAGTAACTGTTTAAAAAAAAGACAAAAGGGATAAACCAGAGAAGAAAGTAAGCAGGGTTTGTGATCCGCTAACACAGGTTCCTCATAATCACATGGTGTAGATTTCCGCTTTGACACATTTGCTTTCAGCTGCACAACAGAGACGGGGCCACACCACATTCAACACATGCAGAGTTACTGTACTGACGTCTCTGTCGGAGTGCTAGCCGATGTTGCTTTGAAGAGTAGGTGCTCCACTACACCACCGACACAATCCACCATGAACATCAATGGGCTCCTGCGACAGGACAGTTACATCATGGAGGGCTCTCTCAGGAAGAAAAGTCGGCTATGGAGTCGACAGTCGATGAAGGGAAAGCGTGACAAACCCATTCAGAACGGAGGGGCCACTAACACCACTCTGCCAAGAGATTGGAAACAGGTGAGGGCGAAACATGAACGTTTGTTTAAATCATTGTCTTGTAACTGTTGAAGTTTAATTGATATACCAAACTTCTTTAGGTTCTCCGGTTAAGTCAAACACTAGGAGGCAAAGAGCAATCGAGACCAACACTGTTCATAAGTTAATAGAAAATAATAATCAGTCATACTAATATATTCTAATAGTACTTCTAAATAACTCAAATGCTTTCTTAAGTCAGTGTTGTTATTAGTAACATTGCCTTCTCATTGATGTTCGTTGTACTGATGTCCTATTGATGTCAGTGGAGAGGATATGCAGGTGGCATCACAGAGAGTACAGTAACATTTACATTGCAGCCACAAGAAAACAGAGAACTTGCAAAGATAAAAAGACATTTGAGAATCTTTTTCATTTGCTTGTGTACATAAGAGACATAGTTCATTAGCATAAAAAAAGAACTGGGCACCTGGAATGTTTTGCATTTTACAGTGTAAGTTAAAGATACATACATTTTATTTTACCAAGAATTTCAACAGCCCAGTCTACAGTACATATATTCTGTTGTTAAATGTGCACACATACATACATACATACATACATACACACACAGTGCATACATACATACATACATACATACATACATACATACATACATACATACATACATACATACATACATACATACATACATACATACATACACTGTATATATACATATATATATATGTATGTACATACACACATACATACATACAGTACATATATTCTGTTGTTAAATGTGCACATGTTGTTAAATGTGCACACATACATACATACATACATACATACATACATACACACACAGTGCATACATACATACATACATACATACATACATACATACATACATACATACATACATACATACATACATACATACATACATACATACATACATACATACATACATTCATGCACATATATGTATATATATGTGTGTATGTAACTATATGTAACAATTACATTGTTTTCAGACCAGCAGAACCTGCTCCAACTCCTTGGTGGATTACACTGATCCTCTTAGGTAAATAAAAGGCTTTTCAGTAGTATACATCATGTAGACTGTTCATTCTATGCTGTATTCTTATCCACCCACGTTGGGTCAGTAACCATATTTCCCCTGCATATTGTGTGTAGATCTACAATTTTTTTGAAGAAGCAAGACAACGAGACATTTGGCTTTGAAATTCAGGTAAAAAATGTATTTTGTTTTCTTTTAAACACTTTAGAATTTATAAAACAAACAGAAATAAATATGCTAGCCAAGTGACCCCAGGACTGCTTAAATTGTAGACCTACGGTGTGCAGCCGAAAAACAGCTCTTCATTGGAGATGTGCACGTTTGTATGCAAGGTGCAGGAGGACAGCTCAGCTGAGGGTGCGGGTCTGACCACTGGTAAGACTCCTCTCACTTCCTTTAACTGCAGCCTGGTTCTCACACATGTCACAGTTACACCCATTACAAGAACCCTAACTTTAAAACTTTAAAAACTGACGGCAGTCTATTCAAAGCAAAAATTCTCTTACACTCCATTAAACCTTTGCATATTTATTTTGGTCAACATACAGTACAGTACCTTTGTCGTAGATGAGTTTAATATAAAATCTACCGTGATTATTTTTGCACAATTCCACTCCCTGGACCAGAAAGTAGATCTCCCACGCTCTCTCTCTCGATTTCTCTCTGACTGTAGGTGATGTTATCATAGCAATAAACGGGGTCAGCATTGAGGGGTCAGACCATAAGCAAATCGTTGACCTCATTCGTGAATCCACAAACCTTTTACAGTAAGTGACATCCTTAACAAGCTCCAAGCCAATGGGTAACTAACTCTGACTAAGTAGACACACTGAATGTAGAAACATTTTTAAACATTATTCTTACCACTACTGTTTTGCATGTTAAAGAGGACTGTGTCCTCTACAGGCAGCTAGAGCAACTCATGCTCATATTGTCCTTCTCGTATTTCAGGTTGGAAACGGTGTGTGGGACAGTGGTGAAGAGGATTGAACTGGATAAGAAGATGACCTTGCTCAAGGTGTCTCTCTTACAGAGTTAATGTTCAGTGTGTCTTACTAAATCAACCTCTTTTTGAAAATATAGGTGGTGAGATTCACCAAATGTTCCCAACCCTTCACACTGCATCAATTCAAGTTTTGCATACCATAGCTCAATGCCATTTTACTCTGTGTCGTAGAAAAACTGGGTCACAGAGAAATAAACAGTTCTAAAGCATTCTGTTAACTGTAAGGCTGACAAGAGTTGAACCTGTCTAATTGTCATTCTTTTGTCGGCACAGCAAACCCTGAGAGAGAAATGGGTGGAGTTGCAAGCGCTCACATTACAGGAAAAAAATCTTACTCGAGGTGAGGACCTTCCCATGTTTTGGTACCACAGCTTCCGTTCTCATTACTAAGTGATATGATGACGTGTAAATACACATTAATCACCTCAGTTTACCATCAGTGTGATTATTAACAGTGAGATACAGCAATAATAATAATGTCCTGCGAACCAACCACATCCTGTGTGGTGGGAACTAATGTCAGCGAACCGTTTTTCCCCCTTCTACTCAGGTAACCTCAACGACAGTTCTCTGCACCCATCGATGGATTCACTGATGTCTGCCCTCTCTCTGTTGGGAAACGGTGGCCACTGCGGTCGCCGCTTCTCCAGCGACAGCAGCTGCCAGAGCGGAATGACGGAGGACAGCGTTTTTGGTGATTTGAGCTCCCCCAGCCCCTTTAGCGGTGCCAGTATAGACGATAGTGCCTTCTTCTCTGGAGACTTTCCCCAGGAGGAGGCCACGGGGTCTCTGGTCGGCCGTACACGCAGCAGTAGCCTGGCCTCCAGCAATAGCTCCCTCTCTTCCCCCTCCTGGGACGCCTCCAGAGCCTCCTCTCTGTTCGGGACCCTTCCAAGAAAGACCCGGAGAACCAGTGTGCGAAAACACATCCTGAAATTCATCCCTGGATTCAACCAATCGGTGGAGGAGGAAGACACCTGACCTGAGCTGTGAATGAACACTACAGTATGTCTGTAAGTGACCGGTGTCGTTGAGTACGAACATTTCCTGCTGAGACTTGAGGATGTCCTAATATGGACAACGCACTCTGGGGGCTTAACCGAAGCCACATACAACGACATGTGTATGAGCATTATCTGCAAGAGAAGCATTAGGAGGAAGTGGGCACTCTCCATTTGATAAAGGAATTCAGTTATCTACAGAGATTGTACGACAGTTTTGGTGACTGCCAATTTGGGAGGATTTTATTTAACCATAATTATAAGACAGCATTAATACTTATAATTCTAACAATTGTGGTCTTCTTCTAAAACCTCAGGTCATGTGTGCAGCCGGTGCAACCAAGCTTGTGCTTGCCATTTTATTTAAATGAATATTAAACAGATATTCAGAACTAGGACAACATAGGAATCTTCCTCAGTTCACCAGTGTGATTGTATATAACTTCAGATTTTATGCCTTGCATATTTCAAATTTGATCAAAATAAATAATATTGGATAGCAACAGCAGTATACTTGTCAAGTAAAAAGGTGAGTTTTTAACCACGTATCTAGCAGCAGAGCTCAAAACAGGATGTGGGCAGAGAAGGTACTACTTTCCTCACTATTTTTGCACCAGTAGCCTCTTTCATGTTGTCCTCAACTTACTTTCAGTCTTGTTATACTACACAACTGTTTCCTATAACTGATGAAAAACATTTAAACATGTGTTGAGCATCCTGAAATATTGTAGCATTTAAAAAAAACAATCCTTAATATATGTTGTTTGCTGCTTATATTTGTATCAAGACAATTTTTTTTTTAATTCCTTAAAGACAGCTGATTGTAAAATTACACAAAAATAAACTGTTGAATTCATAACATGGCACTCTTTAAACAGATATGTTGTCTCTAAAATTCCAGTGAATTAAGTCGCTGCACCTTGTGCACAGGTGCTACTGAGGCATGGATTGAAATCCAGATAACTGTGCTTTAGTAAAAACTGAATTTCCACATAATAAAATGCAGGAAGTGTCTGAAAAAAGCAGTAATAAATACATACACTATATTTCCAAATGTGAAAATGCCCCTACTAATTTCGGAGGGATAAAGGTCTGGGGCTGTTTTTCAGGGTTTGAGTTAGGTCCTTTTACCAGTTCCAGTGAAGGGTCATCTTAATGCTACAGGATACAAAGACATTTTAGACATGTGAGTGTTTACATCTTTCTAGCAACAGTTTGGGTGAGGCCTTTTCCTGTTCCAGCATGACTGTGCCCCTGTGCACAAAGTAAGGTTCATAAAGATATGGTTTGTCAAACAAGCTCATATGGGTAAGAAGGTCAGGTGTCCACATACTTTTGGGCAAAGTGTTTATTATACATTATTTCCATGGTTAATGTCCACTAGATGGTGGTGCTTGCCTTTAATAAAAAGTATAAATAGTTGGACTTGGAAGTGTATCAGAGCCATCGTACCACACAGCACAATATCTTCCCAAATGTTTATTTGTTGTTGATTTACTCTCTGTTTTTCTCCTCCAAATGTATCATGTCCAATTCCTCTTAAGCCTTGTCGCATTGACAACCAAAACTTGGAACACCACATAAAGGCCCTATCTTGCCAGACGTGATAGTGTGAAAGTACTTAAGTAGTTCAACTTAAGTTCAGCAGAAAGCAAGATTGTATGTAGCAAATATACATGTGTACAATGTGTCCACCTTAGAATGGTTGACCTTAACCAGTAGAGTTGTAATCTAGAACATTGCATGCACTGAGTTGTCTATTCTATTAACTTTTCAAGACCCAACTGTGGAGGACCAGCATTCTCCACAGATCTTTCTTAAGGTCAAACAGGTAAGACTTTGAAGGGGGGAACAATGCATCTTCTGAGACAGCTTGTGAGAGTACACACTGAAAGGTAAATTCTGAGTCTTTACTCTTGTAGCATACTAAACCAAAGGGAGAATGTAAATCTAGCCTAAGGATACCACTAAAAGACAGCCACCCAGAATTGATTAAACTAAACAATCAGCACAATCATTTTACTTGTCTGTACCACTAAGACAAAGAGTCCTTTATTGGGCCAAAACAAAACCTTAGTTCTTCATTGGTTCAAACATGCTTAGAGAATTACATCGCACACTAGCACAGAAAGACAGCTTGGCCTCACATCGTTGATTAAAATGCAGGACGTTACCCTTCTTTAGAATCAATCTCTGATCCAGAACCTGCACTGCCATTGGACGACTGAATTGTCCAACTACATTGGCCTGCTGAAGATAAGCAAAGTGTGTTAAGGCAACTAATACAGCAAAGGCTCAGGAGGAAACCATAGAGCGGTGGACGCTGGGAACAGTAGATATCTAATCAAAAGAAAAAAATAAATAATAAACAATTGTTTCCAAACCACGATGGCCGAAGAAGAGACCAATGATTCTACTTTGGACCTAGACAGGGATAAGATGGACAGGAGTACAGACCTGTTGGCATCCCAGGTGGGGGACAGCCTCAGTGGGATGAGCCTGGGAGCCATCCGGTGTCTGGAGCAGGCTGTGGAGAGAGCTGCTGCCGCTCTGGATGAGGAGGGGGAGGACTCAGTGTTCTACGATGACGGTGAAGCACCGGTACACGGTGCCAGCGGTCGTCCCTTGTTTTTTGGTGCCAAAGAGAGGTCAGCTGAACCCCAGAGGCTTTTCAAGGCTAAAACAGCCGGTGTTAGCGTGGAGAATGGATTTAATGGATCAGAGACAGATCCCAGGGCTGATGGAGAAGACACTCGTATCATAGGCCTTTTGTACAAGAGCAACAATGGGTCACTTTTGTTAACCAACCATGAAACAGCTCAGCCTCTGACAGAAACTGTAACACAAGGTTCAAATCAAACCCCTGTAGGGCTCCAAGCACATTCAGGGCAGAAAAAATTGGCAGACAAGGGTGAGTAAATATGCATTACAATCTGGACACAATAAAATGATTATATAATCAAGTGTATATTAAGTGCACTCCATAAGTATTGAGACTTTAAAGTCAAACTTGCTATTTTTCCTGTAAACTTAAGGCATATGACAGTTTGATTCAAAGTTATTAGGCTAGAGAATAGACTATCAATAATTGTCTTGTTTCAACACAAGAAAAACCATGGGCCTACTTTCAGAGTTCCACCCCCCCATATGTGAGCATAAGTATTGGGACATTTTGCTCAGAGGTGTTTCTATTGTGTTTCCTGTTGCATTGACTGTTCAAACATGAATGAACTGGGGTTGTGTAGTTCTAGTTACATCCTTTGCTTTTGCATTTGGAATGTGTTTTTAATCAGTCAGAAAAATCCAACAAAGATTAGTAAACTGTTTTGAAAGCTAAGCAAACAATTTGGATGCTAAAAGAGGAGCTCTATAAGAATCATAACATAATAGTTGGACAAAACCAAATCAACAGTTTGAAAAGTCTTGGGAAAAAATAAACTGATGTCTAAGGCCATCAGCAACAACCAGGTCGGCAAAGGAAAACAACATCAGTGGATGACAAAAAAATTAACAAAATCAGCAACTACCTTTGAACAGAGCTTTGAAAAACAACCCCATAATAAGTGTAGCTGAAATCAGCAACTACCTTTGTGAAAGTGTCAACCTTTGTGAAAGTGAAATCTATTTTTCGTAGAAGACTTCAGCAGAATTGCAAAGTTTACACTGCAAGTTGCAAAACTCTGATTCAGACCAAACAGAAATTCTAATAACAAATATCAGCAAGTAGAGATTTGAAACAGAGTTGTACGAATAGATGAGTGTATGTATCTTTATCAAAGTGACGGAATGGCACGTACAAAGAAATAAATTAGCTGCAGATTATCCTAAATATGGTGGAGGGAGTGTCATGGTATGGACATGCATGGGTGTCTCTGGAATGGGCTCACTTATGTTTATTGATGATGTAACAAAACAAACAAATTCTGAAAAGTACAGAAGCATGTTGGCTAACAATGTACAAGATACTTCCACCAGACTCATTGGGTCGGCACTTAACAATGCAACAGGACATGATCCAAAACACATTGCCAAAGCAACCAAGGTCTTCATCAGGGGAAAAGTCAATCCCCTGATATAAATAAGACTGAACATGCATTTCATTTGCTGAAGATCAGACTGAATGCTGAAACTTCCCGAAACAAGCGACAGCTAAAAATGTAGTAGTTAAAGCTCAAAGCATGATACCAACAGTTTAGGGATGTAAATAGGTTGCAGACTCATTGCTGTTGTAGCATACATTGGATTTGCAAATAAATATTAGACTTTAAATTTAACTTACTTTAAAAGCTGTGTTTTAAGTTCAAGTGCTTTAAAGATTGGGACAATCTTTTTCACTAGCATACAATTAGTTTGGGGAGGGGCCTCTGTTATTATTAGTTGGTAAAACATGTTAAAAAAAGAATTAAAGGTCACCATCTGTATTGTTGCCTCATATTCATCTTTGAATCACATTTTCATATGCTCTGAGTGTACAGCAAAAATATGTATTTTTGACATTAATGTCCCAAGACTTAAGGACACTGTAATAATCAATTGTCCATATAGATAATCCAGCTTCAACATTTCAATTTTTGGTCAATAACTATAGCACCAGATCTATGACCCAACCATTTTTAAATGGAAATCTTTTCACAAATTGTGAATCTGAAATTGGTCAAGGGGAATAACAGTTGTGTACTTTTATATTTAAGCTTCTGCTGTACATGAGATGGATGTAAAACATGTGCCAGACACTACTGCCCAGCCTGTGGATGAGGACAGTGGATCCCAGCTGGAAGGCAAGCCAGAGACCTCATCCTCTTCAGAGGATGAGCTCAGCAGCGGGAGCCAGGAAGAGGTGGAAGAAGAGGGCACCAGCAAACGTTCCCAAGACTTCCTGGCCTGTCAAGGTAACGTCTCCTCTGGAGAAGCGAAGTCTGGCCTACCACGTTGTAAGAAGTCATCCAACTGCAACAGCAGCTCCAAAATCAACACTGTGTCCTACAGAAAGATACGCAAAGGCAACACTCGCCAGAAGATTGTCGAATTTGAGTCCATGATGATGAAACAATAACATACATTTCAAGTTCCTTTCTGGAAGATAATGCAGCTTTACTCCAACTCTGAGCAGCTGGACGCTATACTTGTGCAAACTGGCATACTGATCACCTGTCATCATTGGTTGTGCATCTGTTTATCACACAATCTTAACAGTTTGCGTATTATATTTAAAGTATAATAATGAAAATTGACTTTAATGCGAAAGCTCTACTGAAACAAAAACAGACATTTGAACTCTCCAAGACTAAGACTTAATACTGTATGTGAGTCATTAAGCATAGCACTTTTGTCACTTAAAAAAAGATTATGCAAATAAAAAAATCATTGAAAATACAATCGAAGAACAACCCCTGTATATAAATGAAATACACTTAATTTCACACAGCAAGTATACATGTAAGCAGCTTACAGCAAACATTGCACATACTGTACATCTATTTTTTGAGTATATATACAGTAGATTGAAGCTATGAAGCTGACTTAACTAATGAAGGCAAAATGCAGGATTGCAACTCTGGTCCTCTTGTGCCAAAATGTGCAAATGTTTGAATTCTGTTCACCTTGAAATGATCTCTGACGAAAAGGGAAACAGAAGTGTAACGGACCTCCAGGATCAGAGTTGAAGAGCCCCAGGCCTCAAGCTTTTTTATCAACCCCACGTTTCCACACAGTTACATTCTCATAAATAAAGTGAAACTACATGCTGTCATAAAATACCAGATGCATAATGAACTCGCATGGAAAAAGTAACCCGAACACAATGATCATCTTTAATAGCGCTTCAGAAATGCACATTAGAAGTTTTGTCTGGATAATTTCACAAAAGAAAATCACATTATTCATCTTTGGCAGCAACAATCCTTCCCTCAAATGTTAAGAAATGTACATACATCATGTAATAAAACTACAACCAGAGTAAAAATAATTACAAAAACATACCAAAACCAAAAAGCCGCTCTGTAAAGCTTTTTCAATTTGATTTTTCGACACATCAGATAAGGCTTATCATCCCAACAAGCCCCAAGTTAAAGACTGAAGTTGTCCCTGATCTTATGACACTGTTGCATTCTCATCGCAGACCCTGAACCAGTATCTTGGTGATACAACCAGCAACTGCCTCGAGGTGGGTAAGAGTATGAGTAATTTTCTGGGATTGGCTGAGTTCAGAAATGTTGGCCCAAATGACCAGGATGAAGAAATTAATATTATCTATTAAAACAAAGAGTAAAAAATTATTCGTTATGGTCAGTGATTAGTAATTAACTCCCTTTACCAGGTACGTTAGGTTGTAACTGCAAACTTCCCAAAACTGGTGAACCCAGCACAGTACTCTTACTCTTACCCACCTCTAACTGACTCAAAATATAAGGCACTTTATTTTCTCTTAATAAAAAATGTAATAGCTTTGCTAACAGACATCTACGATATGCCATGCCACAGGCTAATGTACACTGCATGCTTTTTAATATGTACATCGAATGATATGTTAAATGGTGAAATCTGCACTGACAGAAAACTGCCTATTTACTATAAATCATTGCAAATTAGCACGATATATTCAACCATTTGGCTGTGCAACAATACAAAGTATAGTAAATTGGGCAATCAATGGACTGTTACAATAAGAAGTACGTCTATAGAAAAACGTGTTTGGTAGAAATGCTCATGTAAAAAGTCAAGTCATGGCTGATGTTTCAAAGTCGATAAAAACCAAAAGGTACTGTAGCAATACGAATTGCAACACCTGTAGTGTCACAAAATGTTAGTTGAACGTTGATAAAAGGACAAAACAAAAACATTGCACATCCCAACACCGCCCTGGCTCAAACATATGAGCAGACCCATGAGTGTTTCTGCAGGGGGCTTCGCTGACCACATCCAAACAGAATAATTTATTCAAGTGTGAATCTCTGCTGAGCAGCTCCACTCTCTCATTCCACAGCGTGGTAGTGGGTGAACTGCCACTTCTGGAAAGGACTAGAAGGATCACACTCCTTCAGCTGGATGTTGGCGCCCAGAACCCCGGCCTCCAGACACGTATGCCCTGGAGCCTGTTCCGCTATTATGTGCTCCCCCTGTACATAGACAACACGGGGAAAAAAGAAACAGTCACAATCATACTGCTAACATTCCTCCAGTGACCAAGGTGTGAACTGAGGTACTGTATAGAAGGTTATGGGCAGATAATAAGCAGAATGTTGTCATTTCCTGATTTAATGTATACACTCGCCGGCCAATCATGCAGCAGCAAGTCAATGCATTTATGCACGTAGACATGGTCAAGACCAAAGTTCAAATCAAGCATCGGAATTGGGAAAAATTGTGATTTAAGGGACTTTGAATGTGGCATCTTCGTAGGTGCCAGATGGGCTGGTTTTAGTATTTCAAAAAGTGCTATCTACTGGGTTTTTACCCTCAACCTCCTCTAGGGTTTACAGAGAATGGTGAGAAAAAAAGAAAATATCCAGTGAGTGGCAGTTCTTTGGGTAAAAATGCCTTGTTGATGGCAGAGGTCAGTGGAGAATGGCCAGGTTGGTTCAAGCTGACAGAAAGCAACAGTAACACAAATTTCACTATTCCTACTCAATTTTCAAAGATATTTTGTAAAAACCTTTTTGACAAGACTAGCAAAGTTGTTGTATTCATGCGGGGAGAAGGTGAACCTACCATAGCGGCTTTAGAGGGCTTATGGAGCCAGCGTAGTTGTGGTCTGGTGTTGTCGCAGGTCTGCAGAGACACGCTGAACCCATTGCCCCCAACAGTGACACAGACATCGTTCTGACGAATGTGCTTCAGCCACGTGTAATTGAAGTGCTGATTCTGAGGTTAAGGAACAGAGTGTAGTTAGAGTTAGGATGCATCCAAAATGCTACCGCATTTCTTTGCTAGTGCACTGTTTTTGAAATGGGACCATAGGGCTCTGGTCAAACATAGTGCACTATGAAGCAAAAAGGGCCACGTTTAGGATACAGAATTGAGCATCAGACATGTAATCATGCTTCATGTATAAATATAGCGTTTCAGGGGCGATTTGGTTTGTCTTGAACTCAATAGGAATAACCGTGAGCACACATCTGGAGCCATGCAATGTTTCAGTCATAGAAAAACAGTTCTTATCACTTGTTAAAGTGGATTTACCTCTTTGCTGAGATCACAGCTGTCGAAGTACAGGATGTCATTCTGCAGAACGAGGCATTTTCTGAAACCGTGATTGAAAACCTAGCAATATAGAATCACAGGAATAACAATTTACAACAATGCCGGAAGCCGTCATACATTTATTTACATGGGTGCCGTGTCTGTGTCACACTGTCATTGAAAATGGAATGCGTTTTGCTTTCATTCTGGGCCTTTCTGACAGAGAACTGTCATAACTCTGAAGAGACAGTCAGTCTTTGTTCAGATAAGAGGACAATTGACTTGTCTGTTTGTCTTGCAAAGGCATTGATAGGAGAAAGAAAACATTCACCTCAGAATAAAAGTACTATTATCTATCAGTACAGAAAACATTCTCAGAATAAAAGTACTATTATATATAAGTATCAATGATGAGAAAAGGTTTATTTTCTAATAAACCAAATTAGAGTAAAAATGCCAAAAACGTCCTCTAAAGCTAACAATATCAATACATTCCAAAGTGCAAACAAAGTAAGCAATTTGACCATCTGAAAATGTGCTTTAAATATGAAATTATTTGTATTATCATTATTAAAAAATTAACACCTACCAGCCCCTCAGCTTTGACCAATGGAGCATCCATTTCTGGATACACATTATCCAGGTACCATTTAAAACTTTTGCACTTGAGCCTTTTCCTGAGCTCAATCTGGTCAGTGAGGTTGCCAATGTCAATGACACTCCTATCCAGCAGATGGTGGTATCCATGGCCGTAGAACAGATCTTTGTATTCGTCTAGCCACACCTCTGCCACCCTGGCCAGATTTCGCTCCACTGTCTTCTGACGGTTTTTGGGAAACTTGTACGGGTTCTCACCTCGGAAAATGTGTCCCACCCGGGAACATGGGATGATCTCGATCTCCCCTCCACACATCCAGATCTGTGGCATAGCATAGGGTGTGGTTAGAACATAGCGTAGGGTGTGGTTAGAACATAGGGTTAGGGTGTACTTAGAACATAGGGTTAGGGTGTAGTTCAGCCGCGGTCGGTGGATCTTAATTGGGGAGGACGGGCTCGTATTACGCTCGGCACCGGAGTGAATGGAATGGTGCGCAACGAACAAAACCAATTGTTTTTTTGATTTGCACACATTCCATTCACTCCGGTTCTGAGCGTAATACGAGCCCGTCCTCCCCAATTAAGATTCACCGACCGCGGCTGGTGTAGTTAGAACATAGGGTAGGGTGTAGTTAGAACATAGGGCGGGGTGTGGTTAGAACATAGGGTGGGGTGTGGTTAGAACATAGGGTAGGGTGTAGTTAGAACATCTGGTAGGGTGTAGTTAGTACATAGGGTAGGGTGTAGTTAGAACATCTGGTAGGGTGTAGTTAGTACATAGGGTAGGGTGTAGTTAGAACATCTGGTAGGGTGTAGTTAGTACATAGGGTAGGGTGTAGTTAGAACATAGGGTTTGAGGACCAGAAAGATCCTGCAGATTTGGGCTCTGGTCTGACAAGTGTTCTGGAGGGTCAGCTTGGCGTTGTGGACTAGGTTGCTGCATTACAGGACAGTATACATCATGACAGTCACTGGACCTCCTGCATGACGGAGTGCAAATTGTTATAGCGCTGCCCGGGATTTGGATTAGAAAACTCTAATAATCTGTCCTGCCAAGTCGCTCACCAGCGACTCCTTGTGTCCAGATCGAGTGCCTGTAAATTAAATTGCAGAATTATAGTCAGTGAATGTAATCATCCCATGCATGATCTGACTAAAGGCTTCCGTGTTGGATTCGCAGTGCGAAAAAAATCGGCGGCTCCGCGACATGTGGTTGGACGAACCATGTGCACGCCCCTCGAATCCCACAGGTCAGTGCAAGGAGTTTTGGAGCTGCTGACAAGGCAGGGTTAGTGGAAATTGGGAAGGGAGGAAAATGGATAGTGCTCTACAAGAGGAATAAGATGTTCGTAACTTTACTAAACAGTTCTGCTCAAATGTTTGCATATCCCTGGAGAATTGGTAATAGATGTACCATTTTATTTCTTTTAAACATGAGTGAGCAGGCGAAACAATTTGTTTTTATCTCATGGGATTCATATTCAACTGTAGGTCATAACAGAATGGCACAATCATAGAACAAAACATGGCAACAAAGGAAATACTAATAATAATAATAACAACCCCTGTTAAAAAATCTGCAAACATTACCATCAGTTCTCAATACAGTGTATTGCCTCCTTTAGCATCAATGACAGCGTGCATTCATTTGTGATAGTTGTCTATAAGGCCCTGAATTCTTGCAGGTGGCATAGACACCCATTTGTGTTGGTAGAAAGGCTTCCAGGTAATGCAAAGTCTTTTTCATGAACCGCACGTTTGAGATCTCCCCAGAGTGACTCTATAATATTAAGGTCAGGAGACTGTGAGTGCCACACCAAAACCTGCACCTTTTTCTGCTTTAATCACCGGAGGGTCAACTTGAACTTGTGCTTAGGGTTATTGTCGTGCTGAATGGTCCAAGAGCGCCCCATGTGCAGCTTTCATGCAGAAGGATGCAAATTGTCTGCCAGTATTTTCCGATAATATGCTGCATTAATCTTGCCCCAAAACACCCTCCCAAAACATCAGTGAGCCACCACCATGCTTCACAGTGGGGATGTTATTCTTTTCACTATATGCCTTGTTGTCCCCTCTCCAAACATAGCACTTATGGTTGTGACCATAAAGCTCTATTTTGGTCTTGTCACTCCAAAGTACAATGTGCTAGAAGCTGTGAGGCGTGCCAACGTGTTGTTGGGCATATTGTAACCGGCTTTTAGCTCGACCATGCAGCTAATTGTTGTTCAAGTATTGTCATATTTTGCGCCTTAAAACAACCACATCGTCTTTTTCTAGAGCAGTCTGTATGTCTCCCGAGGTTTACTGTAGGTTTTCTTTGTATCCCGAACAATTCTTCTGGCAGTTTTGGCTGACATTTTTCTTGGTCTACCTGACCTTGGCTTGGTATCAAGAGATCCCTGAATCTTGCACTTCTTAATAAGTGAATCAACAGTACTGACTGGCATTTGCAAGGCTTTGGATATATTTGTATATCCATTTTCAAATTTATGCAGGGCCAGTACCTTATTATTACGCAGGTCTTTTGACATTTCTGCCTGCTCAGTGCATCCGTGTGAGAGCTAACAAACTCATTGTCTATTTATACACAGACACTAATTGCAATTTGAAATGCCACAGGTGTGGGAAATTAACCTTTAATTGCCATTTTAACCTGTGTGTGTCACCTTGTGTATCTGTAACAAGGCCAAACATTGAAGGTTATGTACATTTTTGATCAGGGCCATTTGGGTGATTTTTCTTATCAGTATGGTTTATAAAGGAGCCAAAAACGGTGTGATACTTACTTAAAGGCTTCATATGATCATTAGCCTTACATTACAGTCATTTTTTGCATGAACAGTCATTTGTCAAAATCAATGCTGACATTTTTCAATTTCTGCCAGGGTATGCAAACTTGTGCACAACTGTACATAGTAGCATTTATTTGTTACAAAGAAACGGTCCATTGATGAAATTGACTAAATCCGTGCACTGTAAATTAAATGTAGGTGTATTAGACCTTGGTAGTTGTCTCATTACTTTAAAAGTTAAGTTTAGGTGAAACCAAGCTGACAATAAATGTAGAAATGAACTACAACTGAAAACTGAGAGACAATGCTGATTGGCAGGTGGAATGATGTCCAATGACGATGCCCCCAGGCCATTGCTTCAAATGAATATAT
This sequence comes from Umbra pygmaea, assembly GCA_016801145.1. NCBI lineage: Eukaryota > Metazoa > Chordata > Actinopteri > Esociformes > Umbridae > Umbra > Umbra pygmaea. The sequence goes on from JACXGM010000037.1 coordinate 80,441, forward strand.
GTTCTCAGCCAATTTGCCTGATAAAAATAAAGGGGCATATCATTTTTGTTGCTTTGTGAAATAAAACATGACCATATTCACAGTAATAGCTTAACAAAATATATGCAGCAGAATTTACTTTGGGTGCATGCAAAAGCAAATTTTAAAAAGGCAAATTCATTGTGCCATCCTAATCAATTTTAAATATCAACAACAACCAATAGTTTTAATATGCTTTTGTTGTAATGCAGCCAACGTCCACCAGGTGGGAGCCAATCAGTGATGTCCCCTTTCAAGTAACAAACAACTTAAAGATAATATACATACATTATGGAACGTCTTAAATTAAATAACATGTTAAAGTATGTAATAATTTGTTTTCAGTGGTTATAAAACTAACCACCCGTAACACAACCCAGAGCTCATTATCATAACAGTCATTAAACCTGCACTGTAACTTTATTGAAAACTACAAACAAATACAAAAAATATGTTTTAGGATTTGTAAACTTTAGAAGCTAGCATATTGGAATCAGGGGTTGAAAACATCAACTTAAATAATACAAAATATAGAAAATAATAGAATAGCAAAATGGACATTTCACAATATCTAACTAACAACAAAATGCGTATTATGGACAAAATAATAATGTGTATTTCAGAAATTGGTTATATTGTCCCTGAATTATTCTTGTGTTCAGTAAAAATTACAATTACAAATTAGTGGAGGTAAGTTACATAGTGCTGCTTTGACTAAAGCAATCACATGCACACATTGCAATGTACAAACATACATTTTCATTATTCATAAATGTTGGACAGCTCAGAAAAATGTCAAAATAGCCTAAGACTTTAACTTATATTTTTCATCAGATCAGACTGGTACCAGAAAGGGTGGCATCCTTTTAACTTGTTGAGCAGCCTTGCCTCAAACCTGAACACTTGCTTTAGCTATATAATGTACACTTAACACCTTGCACAAGCTTCACAGGGACTATCAAAGGCGTGTGCTGCTAAATACTAATCCAATTATAAACACCAGCCAACTACCATCTAAATATCATCACCATATCTATTGTAATACTGTACATTTTCCATTTGCTCGATTACGTATTAATGTGGGAGGAAGGTTAGATTTAATCACACTGCAACATACATTAAAGGCTTATAAATTGATTTATACAAATGCATTACCCCTTAAATTCAGCCTTCATTTTGTATTTTGTTAGGACACCAATTAGCTACTGCTATTTATGCTGCTTTTCCTGTGTCAACCCTAAACAAAACATTCAAGAACATGAACAGCTAAACAATGGAAAAAGTTACATACAGTCGCCCAAACCTTTGCATAAAATTGTACATTCAAATCAACTAGGAATTCACACGTTCATACAAGTATGCCTTAGCATTCTCCACATCACATATTGAACATCTACAATATTCACAACAATAGTCTTTTTTCCCCTCAAACCTTGTGCTATTTTGGTCTACTGATACATTATCTTTGTCATAACAAGCTTCTGATATAATAGTAGTACACAGGTCTATTGGTTCTGTAAACATCAGTGATTGACACAATACCAGAAACAATGTGTGTCCCTGGCTCTTCTGCTCAAGGTCTACAAGTTATTAAGAGCTGTAATGGGAGTTCTTATTTTTACATTTAATTTTTCAGCACATTTGTCTGTTTGATGAAGTGATTTGAGATTTTAATGCTTAACATGACTTTTTCAGACTACCTTTCACATTGAAGTTGGTCAGACATTGATGTGTGCTGTAGAACAACATAATAAGGGAGTCTGACAGAAAAACAACATCAAATGTGCGTGCTTCAAGTGTTTGGTATGTTAGGTGTCATCAAACATGCCATCTCTCGGTGTGAACAATGGAATCTCTACTTTTAGCAAACAAAGACATGAGAATAGTTTTTTAATAGTCATAAGCTTTCTGATTACAGTGAAGGACGAGGTGCTTTACCCTGTCCTAGATGAACTGCAGCTTTTCAAGGTAGCTATTCACAACAATTTAATTAATATGCCTTCAAACATAACAAAATATGTACAGTTGAAGTCTGACATTTACTGTACATACACAGAGGTTTGACATAATTAAAACTAATTTGTCATCCACTCTACAGATGTCATGTTAACAAACTATAGTTTCGGCAAGTCGGTTAGGACATCTACTACATGACACAAGCACTTTCTTTTAACAATTGTTAACAGACAGATTATTCCACTTATAATTCAATATATCACAATTACAGTAAGTTTATATACACTAAGTTGACTGTGCCATTAAACAGCTTGGAAAATTCCAGAAAATCATTTCATGAATTTAGAACTTCTGAGAGGCTAACTGGCACAATGAGTCAATTGGAGGTTTACCGGTGGATGTATTTTCAGGCCTAACCTTCATACTCATTGCCTCTTTGCTAGATATCTTGAGAAAATCTAAATAAATCAGCAAAGACCTCAGAAAGAAAACTGTAGACTTGTACAAGTCTGGTTCAATCTTGGGAGCAATTTCCAAATGACTGAAGGTACCATGTTCATCTGTGCAAACAATAATAGGCAAATCTAAACACCATGGTAGCACGCAGCCATCATAACACTCATAAAAGAGATGTGTTCTGTCTCCTAGAGATGAATGCACAGTGGTGCTAGAAGTGCAAATCAATCTCAGAACAACAGCAAAGGCACTTGTTAAGATGCTGGAGGAAACAGGTACAAAAGTATATATTTCCACATTTTTACAGACTTTTTATCCTATATTGACATAACCTGAAAGGCCGCTCAGGAAGGACAAAGACACTGCTCCAAAACCGTCATATAACTGCACATGGGGACAAAGATCATACTTTTTTGGAGAAAAGTCCTCTGGTGTGATAAAACAAAAATGGAATTGTTTGGCCATAATGACCATTGTTATGTTTAGAGGGAAAAGGGGGAGGCTGGCAAACTGAAAAACACTATCCCAACCATGAAGCACGGGCGTGGCAGCATCATGATGTGGGGGTGTTTTGCTGTAGGAGGGACTGGTGCATTTCACAAAATAAATCACATCATGAGGAAGGAAAATTGTGTGGATATATTGAAGCAACATCAAGACATCAGTCAGGAAGTTAAATCTTGGTTGCATATGGGTCTTCGAAATTAACAATGACCCCAAGCATACTTCCAAAGATGTGGCAAAATGGTTTAAGGACCATCAAAGTCAAGGTTTCGGAGTTGCCTCAATCATATAGAAAATGTGTGGGCAAAACTGAAAGTGTGTGTGAGCAAGGAGGCCTACAAACCTGACTCAATTTCACAAGTTCTGTCAAGAGTAATGGGCCAAAATTCACAACTTGTTGTGGGAACCTTGTGGAAGGCTACCCAAAAAGTTAAACCCAAGTTAAACAATTTAAAGGCAATGCTACCAAATACTAATTGAGTGTATATAAACGTCTGACTCACTAGGAATGTGTTGAAAGAAATAAAATCTGACATAAACCATACTTTCTGCTATTATTCTGACATTTTACATTGTTTAAATAAAGTGATTGGTCCTAACTGACCTATAAAAAATAATTTTAACTTTGATTGAAACTAAGTTGTTCACAATTCCTGACATTCAATGTCTTTAACTAAGGTGTATTTAAACTTCTGACTTCAACTGTAGTTTCCAGAACTTTCTCAGCTGCCATATCAATACAAAGCTTCAGTTGATAATAAGCACTTCTGGAATTAGTTGTTCTAAATACAATGATTTTAGTTTAGGAAGTGGTTTTCCTTATCACATACTCCAATATTATCAATAATTAATATATGGAATCATTCAAATCAAATTCTGCTTAGGATTTTGGTCCATATTGACATTATGCTACACATCCATGATGCAAATCTCCCGATTCACCACATTCCAAATGTGATCGATTGGATTGATGTGTGGTGACTGTGGAGGCCATTTGAGTACAGTGAACCCATTGACATGTTCAAGAAACCAGTTTGAGCTGATGTGAGCTTTGTGACATGGTGTTTTATCCTGCTGGAATTAGCCATTCGAAGATGTGTACACTAAAGGTTGGACATGTTCAGTAACAATACTCAGGTAGGCTGCATTCAAACGATGCTCAATTGGTACTAAGAGACCCAAAGTGTGCCTAGAAAATATACCCACACCATTACACCACCAACACCAGCCTGAACCGTTAACACAAGGCAGAACCTTCTGAAATCCTAAAACCAGCACCAACAACCATGCCACGTTCAAAGTCACTTAAATCCCTTTTCTTCTCCATTCTGATGCTTCGTTTGAACTTCAGAAGGTCGTCCTGGCCATGTCTACATGATGTCTACATGGATTGATTTGCCGCTATGTCATCAGCTGATTAGATATTTCCATTATCAGGCAGTTGAACTGGTGTACCTAATGAAGTGTCTGGTGAGTGTATTTTGACAAGATTGTTGTAAAGATCAGAAGTATTTACATTATAAATTATACAATACCATTCAGGGTATGACACAAAAGATCAACTGTCCTGTTTGAGCAGGAACAACAACATCTAGAAAAGCTGCCACACAGAACCATGCCCTTAGCAAACACAATATTAACAGAACTAACATTGACTATTCACTGTGTGCAAAATTATTAGGCAAGTTGTATTCTTGAGGAACAATTTTATTATTGAACAAATGCAGTGCTCTCACTCAATCCAAAATGTAAAAACACCTCAAACCTGAATAGCTAAGAAAGTAAAAGTGAGGTCTTGGCTTTCTTTAGAGAGTATCTGTGTGCACAATTGTTGGGCAACTATTAGTGAGCAGAATATTTATGCAACTAAACGAAAAACTAAAGGTTTCCCATATCACTTGTTGATTTTCATCTGTTAAAGTAAGAATAATAAACAAACACAAAATTCACAAATAATTCTGACAAAACAAATCAGTGACCAATATAGCCACCCTTCTTTTCAATAACAGTCATAAGCCTTCCATTCATGGAGTCTTTCAGTTTCTTAATCTGTTGACGATCAACTTTTTGTCCAACAGCAACCACAGCCTCCCAGACACTGTTCAGAGAGGTGTACTGTTTTCCTTCACTGTACGTTGACAAGTTAAAAAAGGACCACAAGTTCTCAATAGGGTTTAGGTCAGGAGAGGAAGGGGGCCATGTCATTATTCTTTCCTATTTAAGGCCTTTACTGGCTAGCCACGCAGTGGAGTATTCAATGCATGTGATGGAGCATTGTCCTGCATAAAAATCATGGTCTTCTTGAAAGATGCAAAAGTTCCTTCCTATACTACTGCTTTTTAAAGTGTCTTCTTAAAGCTGGCAGTAGGTTTGGGAGTTGATTTTCAGTCCATCTATATCCCAAAAAGGTCCAACTAGCTAATCTTTGATAATACCTGCTCATACCAGTACCCCACCTCTATGGAGTTATATTCTTATCTTTATTGAAGAGTGCATTATTTTAATTTGAGAGCCTTGCTCACAGATATTACATTCAGATTTTGTAATAATCTCCCTCAAAACCTTGCTCTCGCACTCAAATAGTCACTGCTCGCACATGGATTTGCTCTGCTTGTGCTCAAACTTTCTGCTTGGACTCAGATATGTTGTTGATTGGACAGATTTCCTGCTCTTAACTACAGCCATTCTCCATTCAAGAGTGCTGCATCCCTCTGAAAGACTTTACAATTTGACTTTTCTGAGTCAGTTAAATCTCTTTTGTTGGCCATTTTGCCTGAGGAACAGAAGCTGCCTAATAATTATGCACACCTTGACCTCCTTAGGCCACACCCTCCCTCATTACACAAATACACATCACCTGATATGCTTAAATCCAATAAGCATTCCAGTTTATACAGCTCGGAGTTGGAACATATGCATAATAATGATGATATGGTTAAAATAATGACTTGCTTAATAATTGTGCAGACAGTGTATAAATCAATGCAGTTAGAATGTTGCCGAATAATGTTTTTGTGAAAATCTTAGGAATGTACCTTAAAATGACAAAGGTTGTGATCACTTGTCAAAAAATATTTTAAAAGGGCACTATAATATTTCTGGAGGTGTATTTCAACATATTCTAATACAATTTCACGTTGTTTCAGTACCAATTTAACTACCGGTACCTAAAAAGAACCTTAGTCTAATACTGAAGTGTTAATTTCAAATTTAAACTTGTGAACATATACAGTAAGAGTATATAGCTGTAAGTAAGAGTTTATTTAACTCTATCTTGTGAGAATCAAAATGAGTTAAGTGGATAAAAGCATTTATTTTCTCTTTGTCATTTTTCATTAAAACATTTTTAACTAAATGCAGAAAAACTTGGTATATTGAAAGGTGTATTACATTAAATGGCAGTATTCATTAACAGAGGCATTTACAATGGGGTTCTGATGTAATACGAGTTGATTTAGAAAGCTTTGGAAAATGTATGAGCTCTAAGTTTTTTATAATGTAATGCCATTGCAAGTGATGACCACAAATGTGTGCACTAATATCCTCTATCAGATATTCTGAAAAGGGTTTGAATTCCAGTGACAATCAGGCCATATGTAAACATTTTTGAACTTCCCCTTTAATTCAATGACAGTTAATTAAATAAACTGCTGTTACACAAAGACGCTGCAGCAGCCTTGAACATAAGCCAGTTCATGATAAAGAACAGTTTATTCAGATAATAAACCTATGGCTTAAGTTGATAGGCAAACACTTCAATCTGTAACAGTAGGGTCAATCCTACTTACCTTAAAGGAGATCTCCATGTTCTCTCCACCCCATACATCTAGGCCTGGATCGTAAGAGCCTAGTTCATAGAAATAGCTCTTATCGATGGAGAAAAGGCCTCCTGCCATGACGGGACATCTGTAGAACACGCAACTTAGTAAGCAGCTACAGACACATGGGATGGACAACATGATGCTTTCTGACAGAAGGTTGTTATAGCAACTAAACCTTCTATAACACTTCGCTGGTCTCTTGAAAAGCAGGGGGGAATATAGGTGTTATATGATGACCAATAACAATAGCGTTTCTACGTTGCAAAGACCACTGACATTTTCATTTTAGTTATTCAGCAAACACTCTTATCCAGAAAATAATTGTAGTTGCAAAATATTTGAACAAATATGTTGCATCCTCTTGTGATATTGACAATGCACATCTCTGTATAGTTATACATAGGGCTGGGCGATATGGCCCGAAATGAATATCTCGATATATTTTGTAGCTTTAACGACTAAAGATATATATCTCGATATATAATTTTAAAGTTTTGAAAATGTGTACACATATGTAAATAAAATTTTCTTTATTAAAATTAACAAGTGAAGAATTGCACTCTTTGTCAAAGAGGTGTGCAAGACACAGATATTGTTTTGGAACATTTACCAATCTCTGTCAATTTAATATTCAAATATATTATAGTAAAAGAATAATGCTCAATCATATTGAATGTGGTGAGTAAGTATGAAAAATAGAGCTGGGCAATATGGAAAAAATCTAATATCACAATATTGTTGACCAAATAGCTCAATATCGATATTGTGGCAATATTGTAGGGTTGACAATTGGTGCTTACAAAGAAATATTTACACAATGAGATTTTTGATAAATAATCATCATAGATGTGTATATAATAACTAAGTGGGGTAAAGGCAAATAATTGAAAAGCTAGAACAGTCTGGTAAGTTCAGAAAATTACATCATACTGTAATCCAGCCTTTAAAACCAGGAAAAGATAACACTTTTGTCATATCACGATATTACGATATCCAAAATCTAAGACGATAATCAGTCTAATATCACAATATCAATATAATATCGATATATTGCCCAGCCCTAGTTATACAGTATCTAGTTAGTGCACCCTTGGGCACTGTTATCAACACTTATCAGTGACACATCACTGCTTATCACTGAGCAAACAGAATGTGATTTACATTGAATATATCTGCTCTAGTGTGAATGAAAGTACACCAGAATTACTAAAAAGATCTGTGATGAAACATATAACTACCTGATTGGATCAGAATCCCTCATGTGGGTCTTCTTGATAATGTCTTCCTGTAGCGTGCTCCACCCAAACACCAAGGGCCATTTGAATATTCCTCTTTGGAAGTTGTCAACCAACACATAGCTGTAAAAATGGTTTAGTTTAACAATGTTATACCTCAAAAAACTAATTTCAAAACTACTTTAAACCTGAATTGCTAGTGCAGAATGGGAATAAAATGGCAAAATATGTATGCAACAATGTAATGGGGCCCTATCCTGCACCCAGTGCAACACAGGGCCAAGGCCGAACGCAAGTGTCTTCGCTAGTTTAAGACCAACGGAGTTGTCAATTTCCCATCCAGCGCCCGTGTCTTTTAAATAGCAAATGCACCTGCGCCCATCTTTGCATCCATGGGCGTGCTGGTCTTACAGGGAGGTGTGTTCAGGATAATTCTTGGCGTAGTGCTATCTTGAGGCATCGGAAAGTGATAACGCCATTGACCAACAAAAACCTGATCTAAAGTCAATGGTGCAGAATGTCGTAGTTATTTTAACAGTGAATTAGTCAAAGGCGCCTAGGCTGATGCACAGTGTGTGCACACTATGCTTGTTACACACACAGAGGGAAGCACAGCAGCACACGAACATGCAAAAAATTACAAATAAAAATATTACGGTGCAAATCCGCCATCATTATAGCAATGCGCAAAAGGTACAAACACGCCTGGCTTTTAAAGGGAATGGGAGATGCAATAAACCAATCAGAGATTCATGTTACACCCAAAACACTAATATAAAATAATGAAGACACAGTACAACCTTTTCAGACCATACACCCGGCACATGGACCCTTTTCTCCGCCGTCAAACTAGCAAAAGTGGATTTGGACACGCCCAAAGCGCACTTGCGTCATGCGCTTCACGCCGTGCGCTTAGATCGTTAAAATAGGGCCCATAATGTTTACAAGTTTACCTCATATCCTTGTCACTGATGACTTCGATGACAGGACAGGCCACTTTCCTCCTGTCCATGTAAACTCGCTCCAGAAGTGGCTCCAACCACCCCACATTGCATTCAATATGGGAGTCAAGGAATGTCAGAACCTCACCTGAGAGAAACGCAAACAAGCCGTTGAAGACAAACATAAAGGAAAGGGACCCTTGGCTGCCACAAGTATAGAAGGACGGAATGGAGACTATTTGAACAAGATATGGTCTTTATACAGAATACAGGTAAGAGTGGTTTTAGATATACCCGGTTTGTGGTTGGTTACCTTTAGCAATGGCAGCTCCTGCCAGCCGGGCCCGAATCAGGCCTTGCCTTTCCTTCAGGCGCACAATGCGTACTTTGGGATACTGGGACATGTACACGTCCAGATTGTCCTTTAGATATTCTGAGAGGGTAGATGAGAGCAAGTGCAGTTAGAATCAAGAATTGATCCAGACAATGAAAAAAATATATAGGCTTTTATAATAAGCTATCGTTTCTGTCTGAAGGCAAACTTAACTTAAAAAAATCTACATACATTACAGAAAAAAAGAAATAAAACTTTTCACAATGCTGGAGTCATGCTTTGTTGTTGGTGTATTGAGGGGAGTTAATGTTACTGTATGTCAAAATGTTTTAACTGAGTTTTTAATCAATTCAGCCCAAAGTGTTTCCTGGTCACATCCAGGTTCTGTGAAAACTTTGACTCCATGCTAAGTACTGTTTACCATTTCCTACCTTTGGTACTGAAATCATCCACCAGAATAATCTCTTTGAGAAGATGTGGAGGAGAGCGGTTGAGGACGCTGTGGACTGACCGGAGCAAAGTGGACCAAACCTCATCCACAAAGCAGAAGATTACACTGGTGGTGGGGAGGCTATCATGTACCATGCTCTCTGAACATCTGGAAAACAAAACAATAGAACAGTCATTAACTCACTATGCCCATGGGTGTCCTGTATGTGTAGCAAGTGTGGGAATGGGTATATGGTCACAGTGACTCACGATTGCGGCCTGGTGTCTGGGATGGCTCTGTCCACAGGGATCTGGTCACTCAGGTACACGTTAAAATAGCCTTCATTCCACCGGTTCCTGACTTCCTGCTCTTTGTCACTAGGCACAAGGGCAGCTTGCCCAAACTGTCCGACAGCATCAACATCTCTGGGATTTTGGGTGAGGTCTAAGGCCAAAACTTTGTGGACCGCTGCTTTTTTAACAACTGTGGAGTTTGTGGAAACTCTAGTTTGGAACTTCGGCTTCACTGTAGGTGTTAAGGATTTCTTTGCAATAGGGTTAGCTTCATCAAGGGCATTATTGACAAATACCTCTTTTCCTTTTACTACATCCTTGAAGAAATTTTTAAATGTGGGATCCCCGTCATTGTTGTCTTCAATAAAGGGTTGTTGTTTACCAGGTTCTTGGTCTTTCTCCTTGCTCTTAGATTCCTTATGTTTTGGGGGGGTTTGCACTAAGCCTATATTGCCATCTTGCTTTAGTGGCTTTTTTGAAGCTGGAGTTTCAACAAGTTCCTCTTGCTGAACGCCAGGTGGCACTTCAGTGAAGTTTGACATCACAGCTGAAGGCAACGCGATTTTCTTACCATCCTTCTCTTTAAGTATATCTTTTTTATCCACCACCAACAGGTCCACGGCTTTCTTTGACACATCTTTCACAGGCGGATGAAAAGGCAACTGTACTGTGACATGATTCATAGCCTCCATTTTGTTATTCTGTATGATAACAGCATTTAACTTGGTTTGCACTTGCTCATGTGAGTTTACTCTAAACAATGGAACCTTTTTGACAGCAGGTCCTCGGTTTCTGTACACTTGAAGGACGTTTTTTTCATTCTGGAGGGTCGCTTTATCTACATCGTTCAAGTCTATATCAACTCTTTGTATTGGATTTTTAAATCCTCTATAGACAAACTTTGTACGTTTTGTTGAATGCTGTCTGAGAGCTTTCATTTCCTTAACTACACTTTCTTTTAAAAGTTGACTGTTCACGTCATTTATTGAAAGTCGCAAGGCTGCCATATCGAACAGTAGCCAAATTACAGATGCAATGAAAACAAATGCAAGTACCCTCCCACTGCCCCTAAAATATTTTCTGATCTTTAACGCCCACATTATAGCAAGTGATGTAATTTCACAACATATTTAATGCATGAAAAAGTAGTAGTTGCATCTGCTTGTTCAACTTGGACGGTTGTAGCCTGTTGCTTGCGTGGCAATCCACACTGATCACTGTCAAGCTACCATCGGAATCTTCTGTAAACAATCATCTGATTACTGTCAATTGCATATCCCAAAATATGAAACACAACGGCAACCGTGTATTAAAAACTTACTTGTGAAGTTCCACTTTGTCCATTTACTTGACTGAGTGTTACCATGTAGCCTATCATAAGGATCATCATTACGCGGTCCAATATTCTTGAAGTGCAAAGGAAGTTATCTTGCATTTTGTCAATTAATTGCCCTCATCTAAAGATATCTTTGATTAATCAGAGAGCACTACAGTCACTTTCACAAACTTGTATCTCGTTCTGGAGGTAGCCCACCTACCTACGACATACTTTCAACTTTGCACTTTCAGACAACACACAGTGATTGGATATTTATGCCAACCATTTTAGCGCACAGGCAATGTGACGTGGAGGAGGGTGTGGCCTGTGTAATGTCAACAAAATAGTGCACGATCCATCGAATTGTACACCGATTACAATTGTAATGCGACAGGATCTGGACCATAAAACAATGCAAAAAGACGTCCACATTTTACTTTGCATTTGACAAAAAAGCAAGTTGTTGACCTAAAGGAGTATAGTTACAGATTGCAGAGTGACTAAATGAACAGCAACTCATTTTGCTACCAAACTTTTGCATCTGAATTATTCATTTTTGAATTATTCAATCATTCAAGTAAATGTGTGTTTTTTAATTAGAAAAATAATAATGGAAATGTTAAATGTAATCCTTGCATAGAGTGTTGTGTTTTTCCAGCTTTCCAATCATTGTTTTTTGTTTGAAAAAAAAGCTGACTATACATTGTGGGGTTATCCCATTTTAAAGGGTGATGTGGCAGCAAACAAGCATAACTGGTGTAACCTGTGCATGAGTCAGTTACTTTTGTGTCCACAAGGTGAGGTGCATGTTTTTACCGTTTTCAATTCATTACAATTAGTTCTGATACCAAAACCTAATCAACAATATATTGCATCCTAGTAATTCATCCTAGGAGCGATCAACTGCCCATAACCCCCGCCCAAAGAAATAAAGATTGAATAAATATAAATCTGGACACAAACCCGGAACACACAGACACATACTTTTTCCTTGTGTGGACCCTAATAATCACAACGTTAATCTTAAACCTAACCATAATGCTTTACCCAGGCCCAAGTTCTTAACCAAATCGTTTATGTTTAACCTAAACCTACCCCCTAATCTAGTCCCTTTCCTTATAGAAACTGGCAAACTAAACTATGTTTAAATTTATTGGCAGAGATTTTTGGTACTCGCCAGGACATGTGTACACGCACACACGCACCCACGCACACACACACACACACACGCACGCACGCACGCACGCACGCACGCACACACACACACACACACACACACACACACACACACACACACACACACACACACAGTGCTATAAAAGCTGTATTACAATAGCTATTAGGCAGTGATTAAGGGAGGGAGCTACAGGTTTTCAGTTCATCAGCAGAAATCTCTTGGGAGCCCTTTTTCCTCAGTCCAGACCATTTAGTCACCAACACTTGGAGGGAGAGCGAAGTAGGCAGTCCGGAGAGAGAGATGTAGGGAGAGGGAGGCAGATAATGAGACAGGGAAGAGAGAGTTATTGGGGGATATAGGTGGGGTGGGGGTTTGTTGTGTGTTGTGTGGCTGCCTTCAGCCTTCGTTGCCCATACATAGGCTTATATTAGTGGCTTGCCTAAGTGGTTGAATGCCTAAGGAATGCCCTAATGCCTGTGCAAGTTGATATGTCCTATTCATTGTATTAATTATCATTTATTTATTGCGGCATCTACAACATGCATTCATTATTGGGTGGATAGATTTTGTTTTAGGTTTCAGGTAACTGTTGTTTTACGGGAATAGTTAGTGAACAAATCTGAATATGCACTGTGGTCCTTTATAGGTAACCATTTCCATTAGATACTACAGAAAACATTACTGACAGTTGAAGCTTCTAATTTGACACTGGCATGTGTAAAATTGACAAAATAGTTGTAGGATATCTTTAGAACATGCTAATCAGACCTCCGAATTAAAATGACAACAGTTGGTCTCTGTAATTTACATAGAGGTCATGTTTTGCTAATAGGCTATGTGTCTAGTTGAAACAGGCAGGCCAGCTAGGAGATGGTTAAGTCTGACCCAGTGACATTTTCAGCTACAAATTATGCACAATGTGTGAATTAAATTAATTAGAGAATTCATTAAGAAATATGGCTTGCAGAAATGAGTGTAATATTTAGGTATGTGATGTAATTCTCTTTCATTGTTAAAGCTAATTTCTTTCATAACAGTTTTGGCGGTAGTTTCTCCCTGTCTTAACTATGATATATGTAATTTGTTAGCCGTTTAATTAATTATGATTAGATTTACTGAATGTACAGCCTGTTTTGACAGATGGTGCACATCAGGGAGACCTTTGCACAATTAATTTGAAATCAATTACTTCCCCTTTTTTCTCTTTGTAACATCTTTTCAGGTCGGATGAAAAATATCCATGGCACATTCGTCTACTGGGTTTAAACTCTGGCTTTATTTATGGCCGTTTATCCACAGTTGCCCTAACAATCTACACGGCAGATAAACTAAGCAGATTTAAGTTAGCAATGTATCTATTTTCTAAGCATTGAGTTGGTTCACTCACAGACTCGGGAGATGCTAAGTCTCCTCCATATCCACATATTAATCATTAATTTAGCATAATATACTGATAAAGTATTTCTACACAAATGTCATGGAGCAACCCATGATCACTAATGTCATGGAGCATGCCTACAGTACGTCTCTAGTCCATCAAACCTCTGTAAGTGACATTATGTCAGTTCCTCAAATACCACCCTACTGTAGTGCATATATGATTCTGGTCAAAGTAGTGCACTATGTAGTTAGTTAGTCCACTATTTGACACTCAGCCCCCTTTGTATACCCTGTGAACTGTGACTCAGTTACCAAAGGTACCAGATCGGCCTTCATAACGATACAACTAGACATTCACCCAGATATGATATTGTTATTTAATGTGGGCATTGTTTGCTCCCAGTGGGATATTTAATTCCCAGTTATTTTGCCTCATACATTTTTGATCCAGCATTATATTGGAATAATTATCTATGGTTTTAATGGACTCACAATACTATCCTGTTGAAATTTTCACATAAAAAATAACTTGCCTGCATCTACTGTAATACTGCATGTGTTATCTTGTTGAATGCCAATAGTTTTATTAGCAGACTATACTTTAGCATGGGTTAGAAAATGAATGCTGATTATCTGAAAGCTGCAGTATATGAAACCGTATACCACAGGTATGTCAACAAATTACTTTATATTAAAATTATTTAAAAACTTTTAATTTTTATTTAGTAAATGCATCGTTAAAGCAGTAATAGCAATAAGGCACCTCTATGGTTGGTGGTACAGTATATGACCAATTTCACAGGTAATGATTCTTTCCATGCACTCCATGTTTTGTGTTTCTTAAGAATGTGGTATATTGGTCATAATGGAATACTATATTGTGCCTTATTGCTTAATGGCAAAATATAGCATGTAATATTGTAGTATACTATCTGATGAGTTCACAGTGCTGTAGAGAAATCTATATCTAATTTGTCCTGCTGTTCCATTCTCAATTTACACCACAAGATGGCGCTTTTGTTCTTTTCAGATTCTTATAGTTTAGCAGTCCTTGAGAAATTTCATTTTGACAGACAAATTGAAAGCATATGAGACATATATTTGAATTATTAACATTTTTGGCAGCCTTCTTCTTGATTTAAACAAAACTTGTCATACAATTTCTTGCCTATAAAAGAAGTGGTCAGTTATTTACTTTTTGGAACTGAATGCCAAACTATTCAGCAGATAAAGGATTTCAAGTTAATAAATTGACCCATTTTGCGAAATCTATCATACTACGTAACATTTCTCCATTACTGGAGAATATATACCGTTAAGTTAGATTATTGAAAAGATTTAAAACGTGTAACATTTTCACATTTACATCAACTACTGTAACTAAAACATGTAAACTTCACATAGAGTGGAAACTATTTTTAGATGTGTTTCTGTACGACTTGACATTGAGGCACAACATATTTTTGAATACAGGGTGGGTGTTTTTTGCAAATTCATAGAATGGACATCCCTTCATACCCCTGCATACAGTATTAGCTGGCATACAATTTAACTTAATATTTAATTTACATTTTTATATCGAATTACTACATTGGAAATCAGTTTGTCCACCCACAGTCAAATGTCAACAAAATGGTCATATCTATTTTATTATTTACATATATTTTAATTGGATGATTGGGAATGAAATTTAAACAAAGAGAAATTGTCATTCAGGTCAACATTCTCTGAATGGACCTCCAATCATCTTAGTAATATAATTTCAAATCTATTTTAATTGTTTTCCCTTTTTAGTAACTTTTCAGATTATTTAATATAGGGTTTAATCTAAAACACTTTGTCAGTTTGTACAAACTATGATTGTAGTGCTTTATTCATACAGCTAAAGACAGTTGAATCAACATATATGTATAAAAAACATTTGTGTGCTTACCCTGTAAAGTTTGACACTGATCCATGTTTTGGTTTTATTTCTCTAGCACTGTTTCCAAATGGTAACATTTTAGTATTGGTGGTCCAAATCCCATGAAAATCTTGGTATCAATAATAAAACGTTTGTCTTATTATGTTAAAATGATCTGAATGTATATAAAATCAATTGTGAGGCTAAATAACATGTGTTATAGATTATTTGATACACAAAATGTATAATATTGGTGCTATGAATTTGTGGCATTTTTCAACCATTCATAGTACCAAATGTTCCAAAAAAATTATTATAAAAAATGTAGCCTTTGCAAACAGTGCCATGGAAACAAAATCAGTCATTGATTAATGTCAGAATTTGTCAATAAACTGCTTACAAGGTGAGGAAATAATAATAATTTATAATAATTTAGGATAATACCACTAAAAGGTATTATCTTTTTATGGATATAAAAAAGTAATTATTTGTATTTAAAGTCTGATTTCAAGTAATTATAAAGTTGTCTAACACCTTTATATGATTTTTAAATGTTTCAACCAGTTAGCATTTCCAGCATATAGTTGTTATATGCTTTGGTAGCTCATATTTATCTCAATAATAGTTTGGCATACATTTCCAAAACATTCTGCCATTCTGAGATGTGTAAAGGGAGAATAGATAGACTAATTTAAACTTCAAGAATGATCAAAATAGACAAAGTACTGTAGATACATAACAATGTAGATATGAAAATATGCTGTCAGATGAAAACCTTTGAAACACATTCTTGTTCATTCTTTCTTCCAATACGTTTTTTATTTTATATTACCGGATAGACCATGATCACATGTCACACAGGTAAAGTTGAGCAACTTATCAGTCATATAAAAAATATCAGTGCTTCCCAGACCCAATTTGTGTATTTAATACAGGAATAAAAATTAAATAATTTTCAATGACTATTCCCACTGCCCAGTTATAGTTAGAATGTCCTGACTGACAGAAATCTAAATGACAAGAGAGGTTGGATATAGTACTTTGCATAGGTGAATGAAATATAAACCTTTATCAAGGAGGCACGGACCATAACACCATGGTCAAATCCATGTCCTTAAACCAGGTGATATGAAGGTGATATGAATGTGGCTCTCAATGGACATGAGTTAATGTGTGACATAAAAAATAACTACATAATTTGTCTCAATCTGGTGGGCTGACTTGGCATGGGCAGCGAGTCCTAAATGTCATGCTGTAATGAGTTCTGGCCAAAGGTACACAGTTTGGACATGGAGCCCGCTGGCACCAAGGATGCGTAGTGGTCAGGCAGACTATCCCCCTCGGCCGTTTTGGACCGCACGTGGATCCAGAGAAAGTTTTAGTCAGTTCCGATGTGATTTCAGGATCGACGTTCGGTTTGTTTTTTTTTTACATTTGTACATACTGTATGCAGAAACATACATAATATAATAACAACACATACATTCTCATATGAAAATGAAACATACCAATAAAATACAGTTGTGCTCAAAAGTGTGCATACCCCCTGGAGAATTGATAATAGATGTATCGTTTGAGCAAGCAAAACAATGTTTTTTTATGGCTAATGTGAGTCATATTTAACTGTAAGTCATAACAGAATGGCAGAATCATGAAACAAACATGGAAACAAAGAAAATAATGAAATTACCCCTGTTCAAAAGTCTGCATACCCTCTGTTCTCAATATGGTGTATTGCCCCCTTTAGCATCAATGTAGTTAATGATAGTCTATGAGGCCACAAATTCTTGCAGGTGGTATAGCTGTCCATTCGTCTTGGAAAACACACCTCCAGGTCAGGCAAAGACTTTGGTCATCTTGCAAGAACCGTACATTTGAGATCTCCCCAGAGTGGCTCAATGATATTAAGGTCAGGATACTGTAGTGGCCACTCCAGAACCTTCACCTTTTTCTGCTGTAACCACTGGAGGGTCGACTTGGCCTGGTGCTTAGGGTCATTGACGTGCTGGAATGTCCAAGAGCATCCCATACGCAGCTTTCGTGCAAAAGAATGCAAATTGTCTGCCAGTATTTTCCGATAACATGCTGCATTCATCTTGCCATCAATTTTCACAAGGTTTCCCATGCCTTTAGAGCTCACACATCCCCCAAACTTCAGTGAGCCACCACCGTGCTTCACAGTGTGGATAGTATTCTTTTCACTATATGCCTTTGTTGACCCCTCTCCAAACATAGCGCTTATGGTTGTGACCATAAAGCTCTATTTTGGTCTGGTCACTCCAAATTACAGTGTGCCAGAAGCTGTGAGGCGTGTCAAGATGTTTTCGGGCATATTGTAACCGTGCTTTTTTGTGGCAGTGGCACAGTAACTTTAGGCTTCTTTCTGGCAACGCGACCATGCAGCTAATTTTTTTCAAGTATCATCATATTGTGATCACATGATTCATATGATCACTATCCTTACATAACAGTCAGATGTTTTGCATGAAAATCATATTATCAAAATCAATGCTGAAATTTCACAATATCTGCCAGGGTATGCAAACTTATGAGAACAACAGTATATGGATAGTCAATCAACAAGCATACAGGCTTCTTATCCACAGTGCTAGATATTTGCAGTTACTACTACGGTACATAACTACTTTGCATTGTTAAGCTCTAAGCATTGCCGATTCATGAGAGAGTTGAAGTTACACTGTAAAAAACTTTCAGGTAAATCATGCGGTGATGCCATGAAGACATTTGCATTAGACTGGTGCTTTTGTCAGTAATCGCAGAATATTTTGAAATATTCTCACATTCGCAATACTAAGTATTTAATGCAGTGTGGAGATAGGCAGTTTACAGGAACTTGACTCTTTTAGTTACATTTCTATGAAACCTATTGGCAAACACGCTTCTTTATTATCTCACAATGGGAGATGAAGGAACATTGTATCTAAATTAACTTTTTCTATTTCCCGGTAAAGGAAATCAATTCCATCCTTTATGTTACTTTTTCATCTGCCTTTTGTCTTGTTGCGGAATCTTTTCTCTTTCTCCCCCATTCATCTGTTTTGCCCTTTCCTTGATCTGATAGCATTAAACATATAATTAAGTCATAAAGGAAGGAACTGATGAGTGTAGCAGATGGTAATTGCGTCCTACATTTGAATGAAATGATATGCATTGCCACAATTTACAGCCTTCGCCTCATATTTTATTCAGTAACCTTTTATCTCTTTTCCTGCAGAATTATTCTGCAATAAATTTAGACATCTTATCAATAGCTGGAGTGATAGTGGCAGAAACATGGAGAAAAAACGGAGCCTCCTACATTTTATGCTGTTCAAAATAATTTTCCATAATAAAGGATTTATCAGCCCTGGTCTATCACAGTGGAGGGGCGGAGAGACATTTCCAGAACTCTCCCTTTGGTTTGTGGAAGAGCTGTCACTCTCCTGGTATTCAGAGGAAATGCAAAACAACTAAAGATTATTTCAGGTAGAGTTCAGTCAAGGCTCCTTAACATGAGACGCTGAAAAAGGTGGGTTTATTTTCAGGAAACTAGGAAGTATTAAGGTTACAGTGGGTATTGAGAACATTGGATAACTTTTTGACCAATGGTTGGTCAAAGATGGAACAATTAGATAATTATAGTTTTCCGGCATCAGGCCCCTTTTATTTTGTCATATTAACCAAATGGTATCTCTTGGTTACAGTATTTCTGCCTTTTAAGATCATTCAGGCATTTAAGAGCTCATAATCACAATGAAGAGAATTCACAAGAATGTCAACAGAATCATGTTTTTTATATGACGAAAGTCTTCTCCCTGACCATTGAGTTTTACTAGTACTG
>JACXGM010000037.1:100147-116378 GCA_016801145.1 Umbra pygmaea
ATCTATCTATCTATCTATCTATCTATCTATCTATCTATCTATCTATCTATCTATCTATCTATCTATCTATCTATCTATCTATCTATCTATCTATCTATCTATCTATCTATCACCTATTAATCTATCTATCACCATATCTAATCCGTTGTCTGTCTCTCTGTGTGTATGTGTGTGTGTGCGAGTCTGTCATCTATCTCTTTTCCCCCAACCTTGCTGTTCCAAGTTCCATGCACTACCAGCTTAGCTAACTTGTTTGTCCCTCAAGTGCACAACATGACATTGTTATAACAGTCTGGTTCCACCTACTATGTAATCCATGTGGAAAACGCCTGTGAAGGATGCATAGTGGACGACTTCTCAGGAAAACTTTCCTCTTACTGCTCAGTCGGAAGAGTGCAACACAAGTGCCAGGATAAATTGTTTGCACCATTGATGTGCATTCCTTCTACAAGTCCCTTGTGAAGGGCTGGACTCGGCTGATATTTGAGAACTGGTAGCTGGTGCGATGTAGGTTTAATTCTCATGTTCCCCCAACCTGCCAAACACAACATCATGCCAGCTGGAAGGCTTACACACGAGGGAGAGTGAGATTTTAGCAGGGGCAAGAAAGAGAGCCGAACAAACACAAGTGTCAGACCTTGGAGGTTCTACAAAGCTGCATCCTGTATCCTACCTGGGGCGCTTAACGTTTAGCCACAACACAGGTCCATTACCTTTAAGTACAAGTGCTTATGTTTGGTCTCCTGTTTTTATAGCCCTCTGGCTGCAGGAGGGAATCTATCCCGAGTGACCTGCCGGTATTTATTGAAGCCCCTTGAGTTTCCACTTGCTGGTAATAGACCTGAGGGAAAAAAAACAGATAATGCGTTTGATCGATCAGCGTGAACAAATTCATTTGTTGCGATCAATAACAGTTTACAGTTCACAGAGTCAAAGAACTACATTTGCATGTACATTTATTTGAGCATTTCGATTGAAAGTGTCTCTCTTCCTGAGAGAGACGTCTCTGAGAAGCAATCCCGGCTGAGGTTTGTGTACCAGACAGGGGCCCCTCTGCTGGGTTATTGCCAGCAATCTGTATTTAAAACTAATATCAGTGTGTGTTGCATGGCTGCAGGCGAAAGGCACCAAACCAATCTGATACATTTTGGTTTCCTTGTGATGTGAATTAGAATGTGAAAAATAACAATTTCCCCACATTCCACTCACTGGCTATCCATTTCTTTGTTTGAGGGCAATGATTAGATTTTCTGAGCAAAAAAAAGAATAATTTGTACTGTATGTTACCATTGTGACTGAAGCGTTAAAGAATAATGATATGGAACACAAAGGGAAAAGTAAGGAAATGAACTGACATGCAGGAGAAAATACGCTCCCATGATCAACCTTTTACTGTTTTCTCAATGTTTTTGCCTTTCATGATCAAGCTTTGCGAAACGCCCTAAAGACATTGTGAGCCCTTGCTCCCTGTCATGCGGTTATCGGCCACCCCTTTACCTTCTGTACAAAACCCAAACTGCATGAGATGGGAAGTCTACATGGATAAACATTTACAGTGGAAGGTAACGCTCCAGGCAAACACAATACAGAGGGACTTTGCTGTTTACTATGGCACTAACACTTTACTGTGGTAGCATTTATATTTATTTCATTTTGACCAGCACTATAGTAAATGCAGACAACATTCATCCATTGAGATTGCTGTGTTTTAATTCTACGATGCTGCAACATTTATGCAAAAATAACATTGCACTCTGAGGGAAATTTGGCTGATAGCATAGTCTGACAAGTTAATCTAACCAGAACCTAATTTGCAAAGTGTAACAACTGGCACTCTATATGTTCTGCATCAGTTTGATTGCTCGTTCGGTTTATTAGGAGGGAAAGATATGAACATGTTTGGAGGACATTGCGAAACAGATTGCTGGTCCCCATGTCTTTTTTGGCACAGGTTCGGCAAAGGCCTGAGATGCATATTGTTTGTGTTCATTTGAATAAGGACAAATGTCAGATTTCCATGGCTGCAGGCAGGGTGCATGTTAGATGATCAACTCTTTTGGGCCCCTGGATGTGGGGGTCATCAGTACTGCTTCCAGGTCAGTGTCACTGCATGGCGGTTTGGGGCCATAATTGACCTTTTGACAGAGCGCATGGAGACAGCCCTTCTCCTAGGGCAGGAATAATCATGTTAGGTTGGAGCTGTGCTCATCCAAAGTAATGTTTGGTCAGTGATTGGGTTAAAAATGACCATGTAGGTGTATATATGTTTTATAACAGTTTTTCAGTTATAACAGAATAATTTAACTAACATAAGTCCATATTTAATTTTTTACCATGCCGCACACTCGTGGAATGATATTCAGAGCAAACTTCAGCTTCAGGTTTTAATTCCTGTAAAACAATTTAATTTACAAAATAATTTAATTCTGTTTTAGTTTCTTGGCTGGTGTTTTATACTATTCTTCTAATGTTGTGTCACAGGGCACAAGTGTAAAAATACTAATAATAATATTTTTGTGTATTTAAATAAATAAATACCTGTATTAAAGTAATTTTATACACTCACACATTCTTTAAAAAAATAAAAAAGTGGTCTTTATTTCTCACCGTATTGAAACTCTTTTTTTACGTTCCAAGATGTATAATTTTTGGTTCCAGTGAGTTCCCTTTTTAGTTACATATAGATCCATACATTTGCATATACAACCTTTTCCTCTGAGTATTCTAAATGGATGCCAAAATGGTTTTATATGTCACGAGAAAGGGATCTCATTGGAACTAAAAAAGGTTATTCTAGGAACCAAAAACATGTATCCTATGAGGACAAAACCAGAAAGTGTTCTGCAGCTGTTCTTACAGGAGAAAACTGTGAAGAACACGTTTTGTTTTATATATAAGCATTTTGATGACTCTACATTGAACATATACAGGTTCTCCTTGGAACAAAATAAATGTTGATCTGGGATCCATGGAATAACCCTTCATGGTTCCCAGATAAACATTTATTTTGTTCCAAGAAGAACCCTATCTTCTAAGAGGGTATATTGATCGAAGCCTCTCATTTGTATTGTTCTGTATTGGTATTCCATAAGTAATGGAAATTTCTCCGCATTACGTAGGCAAACTTACAATATGACCAATCAAATGTGATGTTTTTTAGATATTAATTTGCCATTCTACTAGAACATTTATAAGAATAGACCAATTGGTTAAATTTTTATTACTTGGGGAACATTTATTTCAGGCATAACATGCTAGGTTAGTGAAGTTAAGGTTAGGGTAAGGTGATGTTACGATTAGTGTACGGTTAAAGTAAACTGACTTTTTTATGTTTTGTAACCATACAAGTCTACGTTTTCCCGACTCCGTAAATGTACACGTGTGCACGTGTACAAGTGTTTTTCTTTTGTACGATTTTGTACACATCGCCATGAGAACAGCCTGATATTTTCCTATCATCATACATGCACTTATGAGAGTATGTGAAATGACTCATTACTTAAGCAGTTAAAAAGTCACATCGGTTGTGGCTGCATGAGAAAAAAGGAAAGGTTGAACACAGCCCATCTTCCCAAATCCCCAGGGCACCCCCAGGGCTCTGTCCGGTTCAGCCTCTCCAAACAAGCGTGATTTTCACCCTTCACTGTGTTTGTTATTCCTTGCAACTTGGCACCCATGGCCATGTATCTGTGTGTTGGTAGCCCCAAACATTAAGTTACAGTCACACCATGTTCTTCTTCGTCTCCACCATCAGGTTTTTCTCTCTTTTTCTTTCTTTTGTATCTTTTTGAGTTGCCACCATTCTTGTTGTTGTTGTTGTTTGTTTTTCTTCTTTTCCTCTTTCTCACTCTGAAAAGGGTTTACTCAGTGTTTCAATCTTTTTTTCAATAATTTGTACCTTAAGTTCATGACTAGTATACTTTCTTGTTCAAAAGGACATCCCATTTGCCGATATAGCTTGTAACCATAAAAAGAGTCAGTGCACATGTATTATATATATATATAATATATTATATAGATCATAGACTGTCTACATGAGGGGCTTTCTTGAAAGTGTTTACAAGTAACAAAGAAAAAGCAGCTGAGAGAACGCCACAGGCCTAGCCGTTGAGAATAGGGTATTACATTATTAATTAAAATACAAGTCGCTACGTAGCCCATGGGTATACATTGTAGCACACTTGATTGAATCAGGTAGTGGCAGCATAGGCTTTTTGTATTTTGCGCTTGAAGGGGTGAGAGAAATTTGAGCTTGGCTGTATATTGCTTCATATGAGTTTTTTTTCCATCTTCAGAAAAGCGTTGTACGCTGTCAGCGAAGTAGCAGAGTTAAAAATGTGTTGAACTCTCAGTTGGAATTCTGATTCGTTCCATGGGTGAACAGTCTATGTCACTTTATTTACACTTCCAGGATTCTGATTCGTTCCATGGGTGAACAGTCTATGTCACTTTATTTACACTTCCAGGATTGTTGAATAGAAATGATAATGTGGGTTTTGGTATAAGACCATTGGTGAGGTTTCGACCCTTGTCATTTCTTCAACACCCAAGCTGATAATGTGTTTTGGTGTTTGCAAAAGAAGGTGTGTTATATTTTGAGAGCATAGCTGAAGATTTTCTACTTACATTGAAAATGTTGTAAAATGTAAATGTGTCTTCATTACATGATTTGTAAGGGTACGGGCAGTCACTCAGGCTTTCAACACATTAAACATAATTGTGCGCTGTGACAGTGGGGACTACTGACCTGCTATTTGGCTGCCAGGTTACAGAATATACACTCACCGGCCACTACATTAGGTACACCTTTCTAGTACCGGGTTGGATCCTGTTTTGTCTTCAGAAAGTCCTTCATTATTTGTGCTATAGGTTCAACAATTACTCGTCAGCAGCACATTCGTCAGCAGCACATTCATGATGCAAATCTCCAGTTCCACCACATCCCAACGGTGCTTGATTGGTGACTGTGGAGGCCATTTGTGTACAGTGAACTCATTGTAATTTTCAAAAAAACAGTTTAAGATGATGTGAGCTTGGTGACATGGCGCATTATCCTGCTGAAAGTAACCATTAGTAGATGGGTACACTGTGGTGATAAAGGGATGGACATGGTCAGCAACAATACTCAGGTATGCTACGACATTTAAAATGATGATCCTTTGGTACTAAGACGCCCAATGTGTGCCAAGAAAATATCCTCCACATCATTACACCACCACCAGCCTGAACTGTTACAAGGCATCATGGATTCATGCTTTCACATTGTTCCCACCAAATACTGACCTGACCATCTGAATGTCGCAGCAGAAATCAAGACTCATCAAACCAGGCACTCATCACTACACTGAGGCATTGGGAATGATCTTGAAGTCTTTATGGTCTTGTAAATTGGAAGGTTGCCTGTTCGATTCCCGCATTGGCCGACGTTGCACTGCCACTTTACTCTCAGTTGCTACATGGGATGGCCCTGTATGTGCTATAAGTTGCTCTGGATAAGCACATCATCTGCTAAATTAATAAAATGTAAATATTTAAAATGTTGAAATGTTTTGACGGATGTCTGCATACTGGCATAAAAGACTAGAGGTGACTAGCCACAATTTGGTTCATTTTTAGAGTCAGCTAAGCTTGTAAGAAAACTGCAGTGACCTGCAGAATTATTGTTCCTGTGACGACCAGCCTAGGGAGGGATGGTGCCCAAGAACTGAGACTGGACTCTGTATTCTGTTTTGTTCATTTTGTATTGTTTCAGTGCTTTGCATGTAGTTCAGCCCTAAATCACATGAAATATGTTCTGAGGGAACTATTTTGTAAAACCAAAATATGTTAAATATGAACGTATGAGAGGGTCAATTACGTTTGTAGGGAACTAAATTAAAAACTTGAATAACATTAAATATGAAGATCATGACGAAGCATGTAAATAGCATAGTTTTTGCTAGGGTGGAGGTCGGGGATGGTGGATGGGCGTATAAATCTGTGACTTGATGCCAGTGTTCGCGAGTTCAAATCCAGACTGGCACTTCGTGTGTGTTTTGTTCTACATTGCTTGCGTCATGTAGACAGGCGATTGTCGGTTTTTGTAATGTTAACCCTAACCTTGATTCTGACCTTAACCCTTGTGTGGTGTTCATATTTTTGTTACTCAGCCAGTGTTTGTGGGTCTGGTGGACCTGCTGCATTTTTGGCGTTTTAATCAACACATTCAAACAATTTTATTTTAAAATACTCAACATATGTTTACTTAATCCCAATTAGAAGCAATATTAACAGCATATATGGCTAATATTTGCCCTTTACCTTTGTTAGATCACATTTATGAATTGAAGTGCTACTCGTTTTTGGTTTGTTTTTAATAAAATGTAAGAAAACAATTAAATAAATTATAATCAAGATATCAATTTAAAAGATGTACAAATTAATGCAAGGTTTTTCATAACTATTGATTTTTATTATTTGAACTTCATTAGAAATTGAACCCATTCGGTTGTATATACATACACAGCACAAGTTGAAGGACTTGACAGGCCTGCTCTTTGTAGTCAGCAGTTGGAGTGGGAGCTCAGACTTGTTTTTATGTATCATTCCCACCATGGTCAGCTTCTTCTTTAGGAGCTCTTGTCCCAGCTCGTATGATGTAAAAATATTGTCACACGTGATGTTGTGTCCACTGAGTCCCTGAGTCATATCCAGGACAACTCTCATACCTTGGTTTTTCTCAGGGGCTCCTCCATCAGTTTTCCTGTGTACACTTGTAAGTTCCAAGCATATGAGGAAGTGGCATCACAGGCAGCCCAGATCTTTATACCATATTTTGCAGGTTTAGATGGTATTTACTGCCTAAAGGGGCATGCCCTAAATGGCATCAGCTGCTCATCAATGGTGACATTAGGGCCAGGGTTGTAAAACAGGGGGAGGCGGTGCACCCACTTGTCCCACACTGTCCTGATGGCAGCTAGCTTGTCTCTCTGACGTCAAGCTGGTCTGTCGTCTCGGTTATCAAAACGGATAACCCTGGAAATTATGTGGAAATTTTTCAGAGACATTGTTGCACAGAAAAGTTCTCTGACAGTTTCTGCATCCCACAGGCATTCTGTGGATTCCCCTTTGGACCTGAAAACTCCAGCAAGGATAAGAACCCCAAAGTAGGCATGTAAATGGGTTTGGTCCATCTCCTTCCACCTTCCTCCAAAAACACGTCTTCCTTCTAAATTAGTGAAATCCAGAATAATTTTCTGGATGGAATTTGGAATGGAAAGCTCAAAAGAAGACTTGATGTCCTGCACATGAGTAACTGCCATCCGTGTTGGCCCTGGTTGCATCCTTATCACATTTGCAGCCATGCTGGGTGGCTTGTTTCTTGGGCAAGAAGACCATTACATTTCACAATTTTTGGACATCCATATTTCTTCACCTGCTAGCTGGTGATGTGCTTGTTCTAGTCCTAGGGCTGGCTGCTGATGGGCTGGTCCTGGGGCTGGCTGTTGATGGGCTGGTCCTGGGGCTGGCTGCTGATGGGCTGGTCCTGGGGCTGGCTGCTGATGGGCTGGTCCTGGGGCTCGTCTTCGTTTTGGAAATGGCTGATGCTCTGATATCTCATCCTCTTCCTCAAAGTCACTGTCAGACTCTGAATTTTCAGAAATGTGATCCTCGCATTCTGAAACCTCTTCCTCCACATCATCAAAAGTTTCTCTTTCTTCCAAAATCAATTGCAAAGCCCTCTGAACAGAGTATCTTTTGGTCATCTTGGTCAGTTGTGATAAGGAACCACACCGGCAATTTGCAGCGGAGAGTACGAGAAAATGAAGATCGGTTCCCGCAAAACAAAGGGTAAAATGTGTGGGAATTGCTGGAATTTTGCAACTATATTGCAAACAACACCTGCCAGGTGCAGAAACAAATCACACACACACACACACCTACACACACTTACAGCAGGCCCAGACAAAACAAAAGGAGTGAAGGTACACAGGACCAACAATTTTCACACCTTTATTAGACCTGGGTCCAGTAGACCCGAACACCCTGTATGTAATATAAATGTGTTGGGGGGGTGTACAGGTTGTGGACATTGAAAATGTGTTCTGATTTATGTTCTTCACAGAAAATGAGCCAAGGCCAATGAGTTTGAGTATGAAAAAATATTATTTTGTATATTTTTTCTTTAGATAAAAAATGAAAACGGGTCCCACAGACCCGAACACCATACAAGGGTTAACCTCAGGAACGTTATATCAAACCTTAACCGTTAGTAACCTCATGCCTAACCTTAACCATTAGTATCTGTAATGAATCTCTCCCAAGGTACAAAAAGGAACAATGTTTATTAAGTGCAGGGTTTACCAATTCAAGGCAGCAACAGCAACGGCGAAGGCACAGAGGAATGATCCAAGGCAGAATAATGATCAAAGCAGGGTTCAGGCCAGAATAACAATAACCGAAACACAGGCTAAGGTACAGAGGATAATCCTAGGCAGAACAATCAATAAACAAGGCAAAGGTTGAACCGGAATATCAATGACGTAAGAGAATGCTCAGAATAGTGAAGAGTAATACTCCTCGCGAAGAGGCAATGGTGTGTGTGTGTCATTTATAGGACTGGGTGAGAGCAGGTGAATGGAATTTGGTTGATTGAGTCCAGGTTATGGGAAATGTAGTTCTAAGGAGGCAAGACCAGGGAAGCTGTAGTTCACAGGGAAGATGAACTGGGGAATGGGAATTGTAGTTCTGAGCAAACTAGGAAGGGGAAGATGTAGTTCTTTGGGAAGAGGAACTGAGAAACGTTACAGTATCCTCCTACCTAACCTTAACTGTGAATGTTGCAATCTAATTTTGAACGCTATGGAATGTATGGAATGTGTGGAATGTTCTCGCATAAATCCGCTAAACGAAATGTACTGGAGCTACGTAATTTAAGTACAAATATAGCCTAATAACGAAATGTGCAGTTCAAATGAAAAAAAAACTAAATATGTTGGCATATAACGTAATTCAGGTTTTCAAAATAGTTTCCTGAAAACGTAATTTGGGAGAAATTCTGAGATGTACGGTTGATGTAGTTGTAGGTTTCATTACAATACGTGTAAATGTCCATTTAAGGGTTTGTGACACCTCTCTCTTATTGGGTCTGGGTTCTTATTGATAGGGTTTAGGTTAGGTGAGGCTGGTGCCATGTAGATTGGTTTGATTAATGATTACAGACAGCCATGTTCTATTAGGGATGTTACCTGACGATATATACACTCACCTAAAGGATTATTAGGAACACCCTTTCAATTTCTCCTTAATGCAATGATCTACTCAACCAATCACATGGCAGTTGCTTCAATGCATTTATGGGTGTGGTCCTGGTCAAGATAATCTCCTGAACTCCAAACTGAATGTCAGAATGGGAAAGAAAGGTGATTTAAGCAATTTTGAGTGTGGCATGGTTGTTGGTGCCAGACGGGCCGGTCTGAGTATTTCACAATCTGCTCAGTTACTGGGATTTTCACGCACAACCATTTCTAGGGTTTACAAAGAATGGTGTGAAAAGAGAAAAACATCCAGTGCGCGGCAGTCCTGTGGTCGAAAATGCCTTGTTGATGCTAGAGGTCAGAGGAGAATGGGCCAACTGCTTCAAGCTGATAGAACTTTGACTGAAATAACCACTCATTACAACTGAGCTATGCAGCAAAGCATATGCCACAACAAGCACAACCTTGAGGAGGATGGGCTACAACAGCAGAAGACCCCACCGGGTACCACTAATCTCCACTACAAATAGGAAAAAAAGGCTACAATTTGCAAGAGCACACCAAAATTGGACAGTTGAAGACAAAATGTTGCCTGGTCTGATGAGTCTCGATTTCTGTTGAGAAATTCAGATGGTAGAGTCAGAATTTGGCGTAATCAGAATGAGAACATGGATCCATCATGTCTTGTTACCACTGTGCAGGCTGGTGGTGGTGGTGTAATGGTTTGGGGGATGTTTTCTTGGCAGACTTTAAGCCCCTTAGTGCCAATTGGGCATCGTTTAAATGCCACGGCCTATCTGAGCATTGTTTCTGACCATGTCCATCCCTTTATGGCCACCATGTACCCATCCTCTGACGGCTACTTCCAGCAGGATAATGCACCATGTCACAAAGCTTGAATAATTTCAAATTGGTTTCTTGAACATGACAATGAGTTCACTGTACTAAAATGGCCCCCACACTCACTAGATGTCAACCCACTAGAGCATCTTTGGGATGTGGTGGAACCGGAGCTTCGTGCCCTGGATGTGCATCCCACAAATCTCCATCAACTGCAAGATGCTATCCTATCAATATGGGCCAACATTTCTAAAGAATGCTTTCAGCACCTTGTTGAATCAATGCCACGTAGAATTAAGGCAGTTCGGAAAGGGGAAAGGGGATCAAACACAGTATTAGTATGGTGTTCCTAATAATCCTTTAGGTGAGTGTATACAACCCAGACTAGAGAGAGGCGTCAATCATTGTTTGAACTACTGTTTGGTATGTACTACGTTACGGTATATTGAAGAAAACAGGAACATTTCTAATACGGGTTGTGACAAGTGAGTCCCTTTGTTAGTTTGGATGTTTAGACATACAGACTCTATATATGTTTAGCTGCCAGTGTCCGTGCCACTGTACAAGAGCATGTCTTGCTATTTGCCTGCCGATAGGTGAGAGCAGGATAGCATATATACAGCTGTATAGATACTCCGTTGTGCACTCGCTAATTAGGTGTCCCTTGCAACCTGTTATGTGTCTATGTCCCTGAACCTTGTTAAACTCAACAATAAACCACTGTATCTACCATCTACCATCTACCTGCCGGAGTCTCCCTCCTCTACACAACACTACCATGACAGGTCCTCTTTGTAAAGATTAGCAAAAAAGGCTAAAAACAAATGTAATTATTGTTAATCAGCTTGAATTTATACTAAAATTATTAGGGAAATCTATCCTTTAATCAAGATTAAATTGTTACAAGAAAAAAGTTATCTTAATCAAGAAATAAATATTTTGTCATCCATGAAATTTATAATCCAAATCTAATGGAAGTACTTTTTCAATTATATACTTTTCGAAGTAATTTAATTAAAAATGTGTTTCACTGGGGTATAAATATGAGGTGACACACTTGCCAAATTCCCTTATTTCTCTATCAATATTGGGAAGATTAAAGAAAACACAAATGAAATAAGAATAAAAGCCATTAAACAAAGCAGTTAAATATGTAATTGCTCCTTAATCTAAAGCGTATATGGAAATAGTGAAAATACTGTATGTACATACCATATTTTAGCACATATAACAAGTGCATAATATGCAATTTTATAAACCGGCAACCCTTGTGCTGTATACATAAATCTGCGTTATATGAATAATTTATTACACTAGACAGAAATACAGTCATGTTTTTTGTTTTAACGTTTCTTGCAGAAGTCTATGTCAATGATATCGACGTACAAATCAATCGAAATAGCAAGCATGTAGAAGACTTAATTGCACATGCTATTTGCAAAAAATCTATAAAAATTAAGCAAATGTCCAATCGATATGTTGAATTTTTTACATTAATTGTCTACATTAGAAAATAACAGTTATTTATTTTTATATTTGATCATCAAAAGCAGAATGTAATACAAACTTTTACTCTAAATGTTTCCTTCTTAATTTGATTAGCACATCTATTATGTGCACGTTATAGGCATGTGCAAGTTATATTAATTATTTATTTATTTATTTAAACATACAATATGTAGTATTTGGCCGCCAGGGGCCTCTTAATCAAAACTATAGCAAAAGATGTACTTGGATGACGTCGGGAAGTAGCGTGGGATCAAGGGTTTTGTTATCGTCGTCAATGACAACCTGCCAATCTAGCGTCTCCGGCAGAAAAATTGTTCACTAACAAAGTAATGTATTGTTAAAAATATTATAACTTTATTCACGTTATGTTTGGCGGTTCCCTGGAACTTACAGGAACTAGAGCAGTCAAAGGTTATATGACGCCATTGACAGAAAACAAAATGAAACGTCCCGTGTCTTTGAATTATATTACAAATTTCTCTGTGTTTGAAAGTTGGTGGAAACATTTAGTATATTGTAAGTACACAGCTATGAAATACATATAATATAGGTATAGAGATGTTTGCTTTTTTAATGCAAAGTATGTTTTTGTTATTGTTTTGGAAATGCCAATATGGATTTCACAGTGATTTTCATCATGGTTAACATGTACTTTACAATAATTAACAAAAAATGTGTTCATTGTTAATAACATTATTGGGCTGGCTACACCAAATATCAGTCATATGCAAAAGTTTAGGCACCCCTGACAATTTCGATTTTCATTGATAAATTGTGTGTTTGGATCAGCAATTTCATTTTGATCTATCAAATACCTAAAGTAGTGATTAAATTCTAAAAAGATAACCAAGGAAATGGTGTTAGAAAACTAAACATATACTTTTTGTAGGCTACAAAGGTAATTTAATGAAATAAAATGTACTACTTTTTCACACATAGCTATAGTATGAGGCCCTTCACTCAGTGACGGAAGGCACGGGTGTGCCAGGGTATGCTTATGCCACCCAAATAGGCAGCTGGCACACCCAGAATTCAGATCCATAATGCACTTTTTGTTATTGCATTGGCAAAACGTTTTTTTTTCTAAACCTAGGCTATTATGATCAAATCATAATATTTGTTCATTTTAAAATAAATTCAGAATTATCAACAAGTGTGACTCCATCTGCACCTAGGCCTGCGAAGAGAGATCCAGAAATGGCTAATGTTATCCCGACAGATCTCTCTGCAGTAGATTAACCTCCCTGTCAGCCCAAATTGCGTGCTTTCCCAGTCACCCAATCAGTCAGTGGAAAAAATATTTTTATGCTCTTAATATTCCTCAAAAATTATCATTTACTACAGTTTAGCGAAATATGGGGCACTCATAGACTTGTCCGTGCCTCTGATTGGTCCTATGGTGTATACACTGCCCCTTTTACATGAACATGCTTATCACTAGATTGACACACACTAAAATTAACAGCATCATTTCAACACATTAATATATTTATCTCCAAACAACATTTAAAAAAGTGTTGTTACATTTTTAACACATTTACATAACTTTGTCTTATTTACTTTTCTTGTAAAAAATATATTAAATGTAAATGTACAATGTTAAATCTAAATGCTAAATGTTAAATCTAAAGGTTAAATGTTAAATCTAAATGCTAAGTGTTAAATCTAAATGTTAAATGTTAAATCTAAATGTTAAATCTAAATCTAAATGTTTCATGTTAAAGCTAAATGTTAAATCTGAATGTTAAAGCTAAATGTTAAATCTAAATGTTAAATCTAATTGTAAATGTTAAACGTACAATATGTGGTTTTTGGCAGCTAGGGGTCTCTCTATCAAAACAATAGCAAAAGATGTACTTGGATGATGTCAGGATGTAGCGTGGGATCATGGGTTTTGTTATCGTCGTCAATGACAACCGTCAAGTCAAAAACTGTCCTGTTTTGTTAGTAGTGTCCTGAGGAGTGTACCGGGACAGTCAGACACTGTCCTGTACACTGTCCTGTGACTCCCATCAATGTCCGCCCACTCCGACCATACCAAACAGTTACTCTGCCCGCTCCACTCAGTGAATACATAATCCAACTGTATTAGTGTTGTAATAGTGTGTAATAGTGTGTATTCGTTTTGTAATAGTGTACAATAGTGTTTATTAGGGTTGTTATAGTGTGTATTAGTATTGTAATAGTGTGTAATAGTGTGTATAGGTATTGTAATACCTATACACCCTATTACAATACCTATACACACTGTAGGTATTGTAATAGTGTGTAAAAGTTTGTAATAGTATTGTAATAGTGTGTAATAGTGTGTCTTAGTATTGTAAAAGTCTGTAATAGTGTATATTAGTATTGTAATAGTGTGTAATAGTGTGTATTACTGTTGTAGTAGTGTGTATTAGTATTGTAATAGTGTGTATTAGTATTTTAATAGTGAGTAATATTGTGTAGTATTATTGTAATAGTGTGTATTCGTGTTGTAATAGTGTATAATAGTATGTATTAGTATTGTAATAGTGTGTATTCATATTGTAATAGTGTGTAATAGTGTGTATTAGTTTTATAATAGTGTGTAAAAGTGTGTATTAGTATTGTAATAGTGTATAATAGTGTGTATTAGTGTTGTAATAATGTGTAATAGTGTGTATTAGTATTGCAATAGTGTTTATTAGTATTGCAATAGTGTATAATAGTGTGTATTAACATTGTAATAGGGTGATAAAGTGTGTATTAGTATTGTAACAGTGTGTAAAAGTGTGTATTAGTATTGTACTAGTGTGAATTAGTATTGTAATTGTATAATAGTGTGTATTAGTGTTGTAATAATGTGTAATAGTGTGTATTAGTATTGTAATAGTGTGTAATAATATTGTAATAGTGTGCATTACTATTATAATAATGTGTATTAGTATTGTAATAGTGCGTAATTGTGTGTATTAGTTTTATAACAGTGTATTATAGTGTGAATTAGTGTTTTAATAGTGTGTATTAGTATTGTAATAGTGTATAATAGTATGTATTAGCATTGTAATAGTGTGTACTAGTATTGTAATAGTGTGTATTAGTATTGCAACATTGTGTAATAGTGTGTATTAGTGTTGTATTACGCCCCATACTAGACATGTGACAATTACATATCCACCATTATTCTTCAAAATGGGCAATAGACCAGGTCTTTTGTTTATGCCAAACACACCTCTAGTGTTTGTTACTTTGTTATCTCATCTGACCATATGACTAGGTTCCAATCAAAGTTCTAAGGAAATCCATTGAAGTACAGGTGTTGATGAGAGCAGAGGTAGATGAGTTTCATCTGGCAAGATGTCCTTCTGGGTCATCTAATTGTAGATCTTGGGACTATCATCATTATTATTATTTTACCTTTATTTAATGAGGCAAATAATTAAACTATGGTCTGCCTCTGCCAGGTTGCTAAAATGGGTTGTGGTTGGATCCTCTAGTAGGACAGTGATCTAAAGCTTTCCTCCAGATCATTTAATAAATGCCTCACTTTTGTTATGTCCATCACAGTCCCCTAACATAAAACCTCATTGCAAACCTCTGGGGTGAACTGAAGAACAGGATCCACATGCAAGGATGAAGGACTCAGGAATCTGGAGAAGATGAATGATGGTTTCAGATAAGTTCTCTGGACATCAGTGCTTGGATGTGATAGGCATTGTCAATGATATTGCAAAACCCAAGACGACAAATGAATATATTCTATTTTATAATTTTGGCTTCATAGGGCTGAGGAGGATGTTGAAGGGCTTCTTAACTTGTTCTATACAGTACTGTAGTTAGGCAATAAGGAGAGACTGCAGAGGGTGCTGTTGTTTCTAATCTACAGTCAGTTTTACTGTAACATGCCAACTAGTGACCACTCCAGCATGGCACACTCACACCAATTTATTTTCTGATGTCGAATTTTTGGCTTTGAGCATCAGAGATGCTTACTGTCATCACATTTGTGTATCATTTTTATGGTATCAAACCTTAATCAGCATTCACATCCTTTCAGTCTCTAATTTCATTT
Source organism: Umbra pygmaea (assembly GCA_016801145.1). Taxonomy (NCBI): domain Eukaryota; kingdom Metazoa; phylum Chordata; class Actinopteri; order Esociformes; family Umbridae; genus Umbra; species Umbra pygmaea. The sequence goes on from JACXGM010000037.1 coordinate 115,766, forward strand.
ACTGTGCCATACCTGTGGTCTTCTGGTAGGTCTTGGCTTTGACCTAGAGGGGGAAAAGAGCTATTTTTCCCTCAATCCCCCTGCTCATTATGGCCTATAGTTTATGTCATGAAAAGAGATGGAGAAAACTATATTTGTCTCCCTTCATCCTCATTACAGACCTGTCCTACAGAGGTGTGAATGTGTAATGTTTTAATAAGGACAGTGACGGGAGGAAGCTGCTTCTAATGGTTTTAAAGCTGGGGAGGGAGAAGTAATAGAACACAATACTGGACAATGGTGTCCATAATGAGGCCGCTATGCGTCCTATATCTCCCACGTCCTCCCCACTGTAATCACAGCGGCAAGAGAAACTGAGCAGGGAATGTTCAAGTGACTTCTTTCTTTCTTTTAATCAATTAATGAATTCTATTTTTTCTTTCTTTCTTTCTTTCTTTCTTTCTTTCTTTCTTTCTTTCTTTCTTTCTTTCTTTCTTTCTTTCTTTCTTTCTTTCTTTCTTTCTTTCTTTCTTTCTTTCTTTCTCTTTTTTATTTAAATCAATGAATTAATTCCCTTTTTTCTTTTTTCATCTTTCTTTCTTTCTTTCTTTCTTTCTTTCTTTCTTTCTTTCTT
>JACXGM010000038.1:0-16174 GCA_016801145.1 Umbra pygmaea
AGAACAGTGGGTAATTATAATAGTATGTTATTACAACAATGTGTATTTACAACAGTGTTTAATGAGAACAGTGGGTAATTATAATAGTATGTTATTACAACAATGTGTATTTACAACAGTGTTTAATGAGAACAGTGGGTAATTATAATAGTATGTTATTACAACAATGTGTATTTACAACAGTGTTTAATGAGAACAGAACAGCTGGGTTCTTACAGTGGTTACTGCTTCCTCCGAAATCAGAGTTGCTAGCAAATCACCACTCACTAGAAAATGTACCAACTATTGAGTTATTGATTAAAATAATTCGGGTTTTTTTACTGTACTTTCTGAACTCTGTTATATTTATGCTGTTATAAACCTTGTAAGTAGGCTCCAGGATGCTGAATGCCTGCAGGGGCTGATAAATCATACATCAAATACAGGGTTGTTTCACCTAAGAACAGCAAATAGACGTGGGATATTGGTCAGTACCACACCCTTTGTGCTTCATTTCCAGCCGTTAAAACCAACTCCCACCCACTGCCCTACTCCCCAGACATCAGACTTCACCCATAAATTCTCAGCCTCTCCATCCGTCTACCCAGCCCCTTCCCTCTCTCCTCCCCCGGGCATGGCGTGTCAGACGGGCTGCCAGGTGTGTCATTAGTCAAGCATGAAGGAAACTGCTATGCCACTCTGGTTGCTCCTCTCTCAATCACTCACCAACATGAACTTACCATGCATTCATCAACTCACATCATTTATAAAACTGTGCATAGAATTCACTTGAAAATGTTGCGTATGAAAGAAACATAGAAAGTGCGCGCACAAAAATATTCAGATTTACAAAAACGTGCGCAGGCACAACCCACATTGTTTTTCCTTTATGAATCACTACCTACTCTACATTTTGCACACATGTGCGAGCGTCTAGTCACACCCAATTAATGCCAAGATTTGCCTATAACTGGTCACCGAAAAGCCCCAAATTATTATTCACCTGATCATGAAATAGTTTTGGTTTGGCAGGTCCTTCTCTGAACCTGGGCCCACTACAGCATTGGTTCTCAAACCTCTCATCGGGGACCCCCAGCCAGTCCATGTATTTGAACTACCCAAGAGCTAGCTCACCTGATTCAATTTATCTCCTAATCAACATGTTGTTTATTAGTGAATCTGATCTGATAGTTCAGGGCTACAGCTAAAACTGTGTCACATCTGGGTGTCCCCGAGGAGAGGTTTGAGAACCACTGCATATAGCACAGAGATCCAAGATAATAGTTCTTGGTAATCGGAACTGGCTCATTAGCCACTCATTATCATTGGCCAGTAATTCTTGCTGGTTTCTGAATATATGTTCTCTCCAAATGATTCCATTGGCCAAATCTCCCAAGAGTGCCAAAGCAGCCATTCTGCATCATTATACATTTCATTTGCATGCCATTTTATATTCACCCATGTTATTGTAAAAGCTACCCAATTTCATAACACGTTCAAGTGTGGTAATTGTACTTATTGTTATTGACAATAAAAGGTTCATTATCACATTGATATGCGCAACAAACATGTGATAACATACAGCGGGTGAAATAAGTTTTGAACACATCACCATTTTTCTTAATAAATACATTACCAAAGGTGCTATTGACATGAAATGTTCACCAGATGTTGGTAACAATCCAAGTAATCCATACATTCAAAGAAACCAAAACAATTAAGTTCAGAAATTAAGTTATGTATAATAATGTGAAATGACACAGGGAAAAAGTATTGAACACGCTTACTGATATTCATTTAATACTTTGTACAAAATCCTTTGTTGGTAATGACAATTTCAAGATGCCTCATGAATGGAGAAATTAGTTGCATGCAATGCTCTGGTGTGATTTTCCCATCTGACCACACTATATTCTCCCAGCATTTCACTGGCTTTTCCAAATGTTGTGCAACAAACCTTAAACGAGCTTCAACATGCTTTTTTTTCAGCAATGGAGTCTTGCATGGTGAGTGTGCATACAGGCCATGGCGGTGGAGTGCATAACTTATTGTTTTCTTTCAGACAACAGTACCTGCTAATTTCAGGTATTTTTGAAGCTCTCCACAAGTGGTCCTTGGCTCTTGGACAACTCTTCTGATTATTCTTTTCACTCCTTTGTCAGAAAACTTGCAAGGAGCACCTGGTCGAGGCAAATTTTTGGCCCCAACAGTGCTCACTGGAACATTCAGAAGCTTATAAATGCGCCCATAACCAATGCCATCCGTTTTGCAACAATTAGGTTGCGAAGGTCTTGAGAAAGCTCTTTGCTTTTACCCATCATGAGATGTGTCTTGTGTATCACCTTGGCAGACATTTTTGTAGGCCATCAGTTGGGACTTAACCAGCTGATATTAATTTGCACTGACAGGGGGCTGGATTGCTTTATAATTACAGATGGTTTTCAGCTGTTGTCTTGGATTTCCATGCCTTTTTGCACCTCCCTTTCTTCATGTGTTCAATACTTTTTCATGTAATTTCACATTATTACACATAACTTAATTTCTGAACTTATCTGTTTTAATTTCATTGTATTTATGGATTACTTGGGTTATTACCAACATCTGGCAAAAATGTAATGTTAATAGCACCTTTGGAAATATATTTACTGAGAAAGATTGTGACGTGTTCAATACTTATTTCACCCGCTGTATATGAAACTGTGCACTGATATCTGGCAGGCTGAGCAGATTAAACTTAATTTGTCCTCCTGTTTACCTTATTATTCATTACAAAACATTTCATAACTTGCAAGAAGTGTTAATAATTACATATCCAAAATAAATAAAGAGTTTCAGAAAAACCGTCAAAGCTGTGTGACCGTGGACTTGATTGTTGATATAAGCGATAGCAGTAGACACGTGTAACATTAATCTTACATGTTCAAGAATATTTTATTTATTAGAAATATATCAAAAATTGAATTGATTAATTTTTCACAATGCTATAAAATTGAAAACTCTTCTAGAGGTTCATCCTTCTGCCAATGGAGTTGCAGTTTCTAATTTCTCCAATTTGAGTGCGCATGCATGGGTCACGTTAACTTTTTTTATATATCCCAAAGTTTTTTTAGAAACTAGCGTACACATTTTTTTGTTTGTATGCAACGTTCATATATGAGGCCTCAGGTGACTGTGGAGGTTCAGTGAACTCGTCATGTTCAAGATGCCAGTTTGAGAAAATGTGAGCTTTGTGACATGGCGCATTATCCTGCTGGAAGTAGCCATTAGAAGATGGGTACACTGAGGTCATAAAGGGATCGACATGGTCAGCAACAATACTCAAATATGCTGTGGCATTTAAACAATGCTCAATTGGTACTAAGGTGCCCAAAGTGTGCAAAGAAAATATCCCCCACACCATTACACCACCACCAACAGCCTGATCTGTTGATATAAGGCAGGATGGATACATGCTTTCATGTTGTTTACGTCAAATTCTGACTCTACCATCTGAATGTCACAGCAGAAATTGAGACTCAGCAGATCAGGCAACATATTTCCAATCTTCTATTGTCCAATTTTAGTGGGCCTGTGCAAATTGTAACATCAATTTCCTGTTCTTAGCTGACAGGAGAGGTAACTGGTGCTCATATGCTGCTTCAAGGTCTGATGTGTAGTGTGTTCAGAAACGCTCTTTTGCACATCTAGGTGGTAATGAGTGGTTATTTGAGTTACTGTTGCCTTCTATCAGCTCAAACCAGTCGGGCCATTCTCCTCTGACCTCTGCCATCAACAAGGCATTTTCCTCCAGAGAACTGTCGCTCACCGGACAATTTCTCTTTTTCTGACCATTCTCTGTAAACTCTAGAGACAGTTGTGAGGGAAAATCCCAGTAGATCAACACTTTCTGAAATACTCAATCCAGCCCACTTGGCACCATGCAATGTTCAAAGTCACTTAAATCACCTTTCTTCCCAATTCTGATGCTTGGTTTGAACTTCAGCAGATTGCGTTGAATGCAGAATGCATTGACTTGTTGCCACGTGATTTTCTGATTAGATTATTGCATTAGTAAGCAGTTGAACAGGGTTAGGCTACCTAATGAAGTGACCGGTGAGTACATTCATGCCCTCACCATATCAACATTCTTTTTCGTACACTCGCTATCACTAATCATGCATTCATACACTCAACGTCATTCATCATGCATCCACACACTCACCATCACTCCCCATAGTGTACTCTCACCATGCATTTCATTTACACATCACCCATCTGAGGAAGTCAGCATTGTGGATACACAAACATCAGCCTAATGGAGAGTTCAGAGTAGTGTAAGCCATCGGTGCTGCATCGTTCAGCAGGTGGATACATAAAATAACATTTGTTGTCCTGTGCTGAAGTATAACGGTTTGATCAAACAAAAGGTTCTCAGTGAGTTTGGGGGTCAGATAGAGTCAGTTGGCAAAGACAAAACTGAAGCCATGGTGTACAGCAACATATCATCAACATACAGTACAGTACAGTAGGACTTCACAGCTCAGTGTCACAACTACTGTTGCTGGTCGTTGGCATGAATCGTAATGTAATTCTATTTTTGTAGTCCTTTCTGTTGGATTGTCTGCTCAACAAACAAAGAGGTAAGTATTGTAGCTGAAAAGAATGTGGGTCATATTTCCTAAGGAGCGCCCTGTAGCACCCAGTAGGCTTGCAACTACAGTCCACTTTGCCAAATTGCGCGGAAGTGAGGCCCTGTTAACAAGGCTCTTTCTCCAGGCTTAAGTATCCCTGTCCCTCGCTCAGCATGGATGACTCGGCAATGTTTAAACGAAAAAGGAACACTCTGACCAGACCAGGCCAGAAAAGAGGCTCTCGGAGTCTCAGAAAAACCGTCAAAAAAGCTGCATGACCATGGACTTCATGGTTGATATTAGCGATACACCGCTAACATTAATCTTACATGTTTGAGAATATTTTATTTATTATAAATATACACAGTGAAAATATTTTATTCACATCCAATCAATTATTTCCAACAATTCTCAATGCAAATTGTGTGCCATTCTAACAAATTAAGGAATGGGGAAAAAAACGAGACAATGTAAGATTTGATTATTCAGAGGCCGGCGACGCCATGATTTAACGCAGCGCAAGTTATTGTTATTATTATAAACCATTTTCGCGTATTTACTAAGAGAATTTAGGACACTGTCATGCGATTATCTGGACAGTACATTCTTAATCAAGAGATGTGGTGTTTATTATGTGGGCGTTGACATTGTGAAGTTTAGCCTTTAGGCTAAAGCATAGCACTTTGTTATAGGTGAGGGGTGGATGAAAGAAAAATCCGTCAAATAAGATATGTCATACTGCTACAACAGTTTTGTCTTTGCATTCATCAAAAATGCCGGCAGCAATCTACCTACCGATGATCGAGGAGTGCCGACCGACAGACGGGGAATGTTCTTCTTGCCTTGGTAAGACATGCCGGCCGGTGTAACGGTTCACTGGGAAGACAGAGCTTTGAGTCCCGACGTTTCAAAGCTGGTTAAATCGCTGCTTGGAATATTGTCGCTTTAAACCCGCCGGAGTTATTACAGTAGACTATCCTACTGCTGTTCAACTCGTTGGAATATAGAAATATACAGACGGAATAAGAAAAACAATATGCTGCAGCCTACTATTTTTTAGTGCTGTCGCGCACCAGTCAGTTCCCCTCGCTTCAATACACCGTACTGCCTCGCCTACCATCTGCTCGCTTAATATTCCAGACACATCCTACAGGGTAATGGCTGGCATAACACATCCTACCGGCTAACAAGGGTTAGGCCGGCTGCCTTGCATATTGGCCGGAAGGAAGTCTAAGTTGAGATACTTGTTGGGAACCAAATGGATATTTTAGTCATTTTAGCCGAATATATATATATATATATATATATATATATATATATATATATATATATATATATATATATATTAAAAAAGCAGAATAACTGAACCATTAAGACCTCGTAGATGTTACTTGTCACATATAAATGCACTGTCTAGTAATCGAAGGCAGTTGTTTAACAATAACGTAATATGCTTACTGTATCTCTTTATATGTGCTGTAATGAGTAACCATCTAAAAGATAATGCGTGAAGTGAAATGGTTTGTCTTGGGTTATAGTGTGGTTATTTCAGCACCATTTAGACAACTATCGTTGAACCTAAGAACCTCCGCTACTCTACCTTATAACTCAAGTGCACATTCGAATGGTTAGGGCCAACTTCTTGAATAGCCTCTTGAATTGCATAAAAACAGTGTATACTTTTTAAATTCACTTTAGATTATGTAGCCTCCATAGGGGAAAATTAAACGTACTGTAGGTGTAACTTTACCTCTTGTTCGCCGTTTTGCGTGCGGTTCTGTCCAGTCTGGTAAACGATTTGACCCTGGATGGAGGAGCCAGTTTCTGCCAACGCGTTTCGGTCTCTATTCGGTTTGAACTCACCGGCCGACGAGACGTTACCCACATTCCCGGCGTCACTGAAAGTATCCGACCAACATTTCTCCTCATTCTTAGTTTTCGCATGCCGTCTGATGGACTGAGGGCTGCAATTGTATGAGTCGAAATGTAAAGTTTTGTTCTCGTAGGCGCCCTCTACGTTGCAGAACATGCCGCCAAATTTCACTCTTGGTTTCGGGCTGTCTGTCCCAAGTTTAGACAGTAACGACCCTTCGTCGTCATTATCTCTACAGAGACGTCTGCTCTCTGCCATGACCAACAAGTTGTCTTGTCTCCTTACTGGAAAATAAAAAATAAAACAATTCTAAAAATACAGAATATGAGCTAATTTCTCATTAAATACTTTCTCCAATGTAAAACCCTAGTCCGTACTCCCGAAGGAACGCTTAGTTAGTGAATGAAGGAGCTGTCCGTTGGGGCGTGGTGCTGAAATACTGACAGACTACTGTACAGTTCCTACAGAGAGAGACATGGCAAACGACGCAGGGATGTGATCATAAACCTAGGCATTACAATGTCCAACATTAATTCATTTTCATTGAGGTTAAAATTAGGCAACACAGAAAAGCTGCCTCAACCCTTAAACACTGTGATACGTTTTTTCCATAGATTTCTGGAAAACGTCTGGGAATCTTTTTACACACATGAACGCTCACTCGGATCATACGCGCTTTCATGCCCAGGGCAGAGAAACAGCCATAACCCATCAAAATAAGATATTACTTATGACTCCCTATCAATTTGTAATGTTTGTTGCTCCCTGAGGATGAGCTATTTTACATTTAAAAAAAACTGTTACCTTTTAAACGCAGCCCACCGAAACAACACATATTCAACGTTGATTCTCATGTTTTGAGAATCAAACAGTAGTGAGTTAAGATTTAATTTTTTTACATATAATTTAAAATTCTCAAACGTATGTACATAGTTATATATAAGTATGTACTATACATAACCTTACCAGTTAGCATATATGCATACAGTAAAATGTCAGTGTAGATTTCTCCAAATACACATAAAGTAGTGCGTAGTCATACAGTACTGTTCAAGAGATCAGACTGGGTTGTAAATAAAGAACATCAAGTGCAGACTCCCAACACACCGATCTGCTTAGCAACTTTGCCAGAGATATCAGCAGTAGTTACTATGGCTGTGGGGTGAAACTGTGTCCCAGTCTCAGACGTTAAGGCAATTGAGAGCACAGTTGTTTTTTAAATGTGTCTGCCTGTCTCTGAATTTGCCCACAGGCACAGACTCATATTTAAAAATACAATACTCCACTTCCTCCATCTCTTCCTAGATATGTAGTCTGTTTGTACTGGTAACACACTCGTTGAAACAGCACCAAACTAAAGTTTCATTCAAAATTATTCAACCCCTATTGCAAATCAGTTTATTGTCATAACAGACTTTCAGCTGTTTGAAATGAACAACTCAAACAAAAACAATTGAAATATCTCAACACAACAAAATGCAGCAAGTGGTTTTCCTTAATCCAAGTGAAAATGCAATTCACAATTACTTCACCACTCTCAAAATTAATCAACCCCCCGAATACAATCCCTCACAACAGCACAAATATGCAAAACAGGTTTTGTGTCAAGCACACCTGATGCAACTAATCAAGAGCTTCATTAGTTGCACCAGGTGTGCTTGAGCCGGAACACATGAAATAGGCGAACTGGCTCGAGGTTTGTTGAGTGTCATGTTTGACTGCATGTTAGAAGTCAAAAGAATGGTCTGAAATGTTAAGAGATCATCATCCTTCACAAACAAGTAACCGGATACAAAAAGATAGCAAAGTCTCTGAATGTTCCCAGAGACACCGTTGGAAGCATAGTTAACAAGTTCAAAGTTAAGGGAACAATGGTTACTCTTCCTGGTTGAGGCAGAAAAAGGATGCTATCAATGGCTGCAACCTGATTTCTGAGACAGCAGGTTGTGAAAAACCCTCAAATGACTTCAAAAGACCTGCAGCAAGACTTGGTGGCAACAGGCACTGAGGTTTTCAGGCGCATACTAAACACAGAAAGTGCCAGAACTCCAAGACATATACCACTACTGACCCAAAAGCACAAGAAAAGTCAGCTCCAGTATGCTCAAAATCATATAAAAAGCCACAGAGGTTTTGGGATTCTGTTCTATGGAGCGATGTTAGGGATTCTGTTCCAACTGGATCTTTTTTCATGAAGATGGATCAGTCATATGTCTGGAAGAAGAACAATGAAGCATACACTGTAAAGAACACTGCCCACAGTCAGGCATGGTGGTTGCTTTGTGATGGTTTGGGGCTGCTTTGCATCCTCTGGCACAGGAAACCTGCGAGAAGAATTCATTGAAGTATCAGGAAATCCTGGTAGAAAATGTCATGCTGTCTGTGAGGAAGCTGAAGCTTGGGCATCATTGTATAATGATCTCATGCATACCTCAAATTTCACCAAGAGAGATGGAAAATCTCTGGTGGGACTTAAAGGTGGTAGCAGCACACAAACCCAATAATATTACTGAACTGGAGGCCATTGTATGAGTAATGGGCTAAGATTCCTCAGGAATACTGACAAAGGATGATGTCTGGTTATGCATCTTGTTTGCAGCAGGTCATAACAGCAAAATAGTGCTCTTTTAAGTACTAAAGATGCTTGCCATGAAGGGGTAGAATAATCTTGACACTGGAGGTCATTTGCAGTTGAATTTGGGGGAAACAAATGATTCATTCATTGTGTTGTGCTACTTCAATTGCTTTTGTTTGATTTGTTCATTGCAAACACCTGACAGACAGTCTGTACATTTTGACAATAAACCCAATTTAAAATGGGGGTAGAAAAATTTTGATTGCAACTGTACATGACTACGGAAATAACAGGACATTTTCCGTAGTGTAGTGCCCTCTACTGTTCGTTCTCTGCACAAACAACTGAGCCTTTTAGTTTACACGTTAAACTTTAATCAAAGAAAAAACAACACTTGCATATAAAAATAATATCAAAATATAAACAATATTTAACATTTTGAATAAAGATAATAATTTTTTTAAATTTCCAGACACCACGTGTCATATAGCATTCATATAATATTCTTCTTACCTGTGCATTTATTTTTGGTGGAGATTTTTTAAATGTTTTTACTTAGAATGGCAGAGTGCAGTAAATACATAAAAAATATTACAGCAAAATCCTTTTTCAAATCATTTTTTGTCTAGACAGACAGATAATCCAGAATATTTTCTGATATTTTCTCTTCTTGTGTAAAACAAGAAAATACAGTGTAATGCAGACAATATACCTGGCTATTACAGAAGATCAAAGATTTCTAATCAGATTCTGGTTAAAGTTGAATTAAAATAGGGCAGTATAGTTGTATTGAAACTTTTATAGGATGTCAAGCATCAATTATTAGTTTAGACCTCTGTTTGTTTGTGTGTGTACGTGTCTGCATGCGTGCCCGTACTCATGCATGAACATAAGTACATACTCATTTATGGGTGTGTTGTTCTGTGCTTGGTTATGGAGGTACAATATTCAAATAAACTGGGCTTAATCCCATTTCATGGCAACATAATGCATAAAATACATCTTCAATACTTTTTCTTGAGTCATAGCAATTAATGGGAGGTATTTGTCTCCTCAGGACATTCAGCACCAGCCAATCGGAAGCGATCCCGAACTCATCCAAGCACCAAGGGATAGTCAAGATTTGCATAATCTGAAAAATATCTAAAAGCATTGAAAGCACCTTCCCTCTGTCAAAAAGAAAAAATGTGTTGCATTTAATTTAATTCCCATTAGAGAAAAGTATTTAAAATATTTTCCCCTTTACATAAAAAAGTAAAACAATAAAATTGTATATTAATACCACAGTTTGGCTTCTGGTTTCATTTCAAACACTGAGACTGAGACGCTAAAGCCGTCACACAGCATGGTTGGACTAGATACCAAGAACTGAGGCCGTATAGATATAGGTAGAGGACACACTTGGCAGAAAAACTGAAGGCTTAAACCATTTTAAAACTAGGTGGGGGGGTCTCTTTCTATCTCTATAGCTGAGGATCACTCCTTTTGAGTTTAATAACACTGTGGTCAAATAGTGTAAACAGTGGTATGGCATCCATTTTAGAACACCATTAGCTTCAGTGTGTTGTCTGAACGGTAAGAACGATGGAAAACTCACTTCTCAAGTCTACCGTAGCCCAACCCATAGTGACTTTGTCAAGATGTTTGAAATCTTGGCTAAGGTTTCGGGAAGCACAGTCCAAGGTTCATGGCCCGGTCTGGACTACTCCCTGACTTGGTTACAAAAGCATATCTCTCCAATTAATCCATCAATCTTTTTTCTTCCTCTTCTTAATGCTTCCAAAGGGAAGCGAACACAGCACTACCTGCGTAGCAGGGAAAATGCACAAAATGCCTCCTTCAAGAGTCTATAAATTCCACTGATATCTTCATAAACTGAGAGGAGGCCGTCTACAGAGTTGTACATCACTCCAAGGTTCATGATTAGTGATGTGAAAAACTCTATTCCATTCCTTTAAAACCACATGAGTGTAGTGGACTCTCTGTAATCGCTGTCGCAGCACAGATGCTTTGACTGGCTCTTGTAGTCTCTTGTTGAGAATCTTTGGGAAAGACTGTCAGAATACTGAGGTCTATCTTGGATAACACATCCTTTCTTCTTAAAGCAAACAAAGATGACAGTGGAAACCTATGGACAAAATATATATATATATATTAATTATATTAATATATTATTATACTATTAATAATCTTTTAGTAAATAAATAAGTATAAAGGCACATTGGTAAAATACATACTTGCTCAGGCTTTCTTGCAGAATTATGACCAAAGAATGAAAGCTAAAGAAAAAAACAAAAATAAAAATAAAAACTGAAGAAATTAAAAAAAGATAAAATAAAGAGGAGAGAGAGAGTTTCATTCTTGTCAGACAGAAAAAGACAAAGCAGTGCTATTTTATTATTACTCAGATTACATTAAGATAATCAATGTATTCAGTTCAATTCAACAAAAATCAAAAAAATATAATTTTACAGAATTCAAGGACCATTTGTTTACCTTTTCTTCTAGTTCCTTTATCTGCCGTTTCTGTGCTTCTATCCACTCTTCAAGTTCTTTGATTCTCTGAAAAGGAAAACAAGAATAAATAATAACTCTTGGGGTGAAACATCTACAGTCGTGGTCAAAAGTTCTGGGAGTGAGTATTGATCTCCACAAAGTTTGCTGCTTCAGTGTTCTTAGATCTTTTTGTCAGTAGTTACTATGGTATACTGAAGTACAATTACAAGTATTCCATAAGTGTCAAAGGCTTTTATTGACAATTACATTAAGTTTATGCAAAGAGTCAATATTTGCAGTGTTGACCCTTCTGTTTCAAGACTTCTGCAATCCACCCTGACAATGTATGCTGTCAGTTAACTTCTGGGCCACATCCTGACTGATGGCAGCCCATTCTTGCATGATCAATGCTTGGAGTTTGTCAAAATTTGTGGGTTTTTGTTTGTCCACCCACCTTCTTGAGGATCGACCACAAGTTCTTAATGGGATTAAGGTCTGGGGAGTTTCCTGGCCATGGACCCAACATTTAGATGTTTTGTTCCCCGAGCCACTTAGTTATCATTTTGCCTAATGGCAAGGTGCTCCATCAGGCTGGAAAAGGCATTGGTCGTCACCAAACTGTTCTTGGATGGTTGGGAGAAGTTGCTCTCCGAGGATGTGTTGGTACCATTCTTTATTCATGGCTGTGTTGTAAATTGTGAGTGAGCCCACACCCTTGGCTGAGAAGCAACCGCACACATGAATGGTCTCATGATGCTTTACTGTTGGCATGACACAGGACTGATGGTAGCGCTCACCTTGTCTTCTCTAACAAGGTGTTTTCTGGATGGCCCAAACAATCGGAAAGGGGATTCATCAGAGAAAAGGACTTTACCCCAGTCCTCAGCAGGAGAGAAGTCGCTTCTTTGCTGCCCTTCTTGATTTCAAACACCAGACTCCTTTTAAAGCTTCCAGTCTGTTATTCTAACTCAATCAGCATGACAGAGTGATCTCCAGCCTTGTTCTTATCAACACTCTCGCCTGTGTAAACGAGACAATCACTGACATGATGGCTGCTGGTCCTTTTGTGGCAGGGCTGAAATGCAGTGGAAATGTTTTTTGGGGGGATTAAGTTATTTTTCATGGCAAAGAGGGAGTTTGAAATTCATTGCAATTAATCTGATCGCTCTTCATGACTTTCTGGAGTAAATGCAAATTGCCATCATCAACACTGAGACAGCGGACTTTGTGAAAATCTGGATTTGTGACATTCACAAAACGTCTGACCATGACTGATGTATTGATGCAAGGAATCTGAGTAATAGACATTAAACAAAGGGAATCAGGTCTAGTAGGTGTTTACGTTTCACAAACTAGTAACCATTACATATCTTTACCTGCATCATATGCTATAAGAAGACACAGTAGTAATGGTGGTTTCCTAACCTGCAGTGTTAATGTGTTAAATTATTTGGGCCCCTCCCTCACCTGTTGTGCATGCTGTAGCAGCTCCATCCGCTCCCTGAGGATCTGTGAGTCCCTCTCCCGTAGCTCCATCATCACCCCTCTCTTCCACTGCTCCACGGCAAGGCAGAGAGTCTCCCTCTCGTCCTCCGACAGCATCTCCGACATCTTGGCCCCGGCATCCTGTTGCAGAGCATCAAACAGCATGGCCTCCAGCTCCAGGATCCTCTGGGGGAGTGAGAGAAGAGGAGAGAGGGGCATGGAGGAGAGGGAGAAAGGGACAGGTGGACGGAGTGGGAGGGAGTGAGACGAAGGGAGATGATCAGGGAGGAACAGAGGGAGGAGGGAAAATGAGGCAGAGAGGATGGTGTTACACTTGATGGCCACCAAGGGGCAGAGCGTCAGCTAAAGGCTGGGCATTGCAACTGAAAAAATGAGTTCTTTGAATCACTTTCCCTGAGAAAATAATTGTCTGTTATAAAAGCCTAGTTTTGTCAACAGACCTGTTCTGTTTATGAAGCTCACTTTGGAGAGTGACTAAATATATCCTAAAGATCTACGCAAAGTGCAATTACACTTTACAAAGCTTTTATCAGTTGATATCCCTGCAGTAGAACTTCTCAAATGTCAGATTTGATTATATCTTATATCAACCCCTAAAAAAGTGTTACTCTCATTATTATTCACAAATGACATCACATAATGAACATTTCCTTAATTCCTGGTGTCTAGTATCAAACTCGCTAACATATACTGTAGAAATTAGAAGTATGCAACTGTGTCAAATACTGCTGATTGAAGCCACAGGCTGAAAATACAGTGAAATAACTACTAAATAAAGATATGAGTCATCGGTATATCACTGTCACCTTATGTGCCTGGTCCATGGATTGTTTCCTGTAGTCCAGTTCCTCATCCAGATATCCTTTCTGTTTACTAAACAGGTGCTGAAATTAACACACAAGATAAATACATCAGTCCCAGGCGTGCCAACGGCGAATAAATAATGCCCCTATACCATGCCTGTTTTTTAGAGTAAGTACCGAGACAATATTTAGCGTATAACACATAGCTGCACGCATCAGCATTATATGCAACAAATTGAGCAACATGCGTAAAAGGCAGAAGGGGTTAAAAGAAAAAGCAGATTTGCCTTTACCTTCTCACTTTCAATGTCCATCATTTTCTGTGACAAAGCTGATTTGGTGACCTCTATATTCTCAAGCCACTAAAAGCAGAACCAAGTAAGCAAAACATTCAGCCGGGAAGAAAACATTCCTTATTTTTAACACAATACCTGAGTGTAGCAAGGTATAAGGCCAGAAATAAAACTAAACACTGAGCAAAATTATTTGAAACGTCTATACACCTTCTTTCAACCAGAAAGACGTCTTTTCCACCTGAGAGACGTCTTTTCAACCAGAAAGATGTCTTTTCAACCAGAAAGACGTCTTTTCCACCTGAAAGACGTCTTTTCAACCAGAAAGACGTCTTTTCCACCTGAAAGACCTCTTTTCAACCAGAAAGACGTCTTTTCCACCTGAAAGACCTCTTTTCCACCTGAGAGACGTCTTTTCAACCAGAGAGACGTCTTTTCAATGTCTTTTCAACAACCTTTGCTCAGTGAAGTGACAATTTCTGTTGTTTCAAATTTTTTAAATACCTTTTCTGCCAGGGTCAAGACCGTCCTGGCATGAATGACTATCACCTGTTCATCATTGGATAAGTTCTGCGTGGTACATGGGGAACACAAAAATCATGGGGAAGACAGTCATTATCAAGCATAACACAAATTAGACCATTACGATTGAGTCCTGTGATGTTACGAGTGGACTCTACTACACGCACACATACACATACTTAGGAAATGAACATACACTTACGGCGTTATCGCCCAGTATATCTAGCTTTTTCATCAGCTCCGTGATGACGATGTCCTATCAGGGAGAACAGAGACAAACAGGAAGGCTGTGTTCAGAAACTAAAAGCGAACAGTTGCTGCTGAAACGTTTGCAAAAATAAACATTTACTTGTCATTTTTCCTGCTTTGTTCAGTTTGCTTCTGCATTGTCTGCATTGAGTGTAAATATGCCCCAGACACAACGTCACAGCTGATCCAAAACAATTCCTAGCACCGTCTCCCTAGACACTTTCACCCCGGATTGGCAGCAGGTAGATGTGCACACTGTAACCTTGAAAGCATGATTTACCCAAATAGTTTAAGTAAGGTGAAATCAAATTTGGAGAATGTTCAAGTAGCATTGACTCACTGTACTCACCTTTATTAAGTGTTTTCAGGTTAAAAAATGATGAGTTATGACCAACTTGGTGTTTACAGTGTGGTTACAGACTTGGGCCAATGTGCTACGTGCTAAAATAATGTGCTGTTTTATCATGTCCTGTCTGGGACAAGGCTATATGAAGTTATAGACACCTCAGTTGCCATGTGCTAAAACCATTTAAGTGGCATTTTCCTTACCCTTTACTACCTACACTCTTCTCCTACCACCTAGATCTTGCAAGAACTAGTCAGTAGTTTTAGAGCTATTCAATGTCTAAGCAATACTTTGGCCAGGCAAACGTTTCTGGACTGGTAGACTGTTCTCTTTGTTAAATCACTAATCTATAAATAACAAGGATACACTCACCGTGACACCTTCAGCCTCACAGTAAACCTGCAGAGGACTTATTCCCTCACAAAAGTGGATGTTGTGGAAGTTGATGCCTGGAGATCTTCTTTCTCGCTCCTATACAACAACAGCAGTTCAGGGACCAGACCAGCCTATTAGTGATACGTTTCCTAGATTTCTGACAACCTCAATAACAAATCCGTAAGTAGTGATATGATTTTTCTATTTCATAAAACCACAAATCAAATAATTTAATATTTAACCTTTATTTCATCAGGCAAGTCTTATTTACAACAGCGACCTGGTACCTGATAGTACCAGTAGTATAGTTGTAAACTCTTGAATTTAGTAATTAATTGATATTACTGCACCCACTTCAAGTTCAAGGATCCGGAACTCCAAGAGTTCGTTTTGGTCTCTGGCATCCTGAATATCGCTTTTTAAACGTGATTCTTCTGTTTCCATGTGCTTAATCTGTTGAAGACAAGAGGAACCATTTATCCATCACAAAATACCTAGCTGTAAAATTAAATTCCAGTTTAGCTACAATACAGTATTTACCCAGTAT
>JACXGM010000038.1:16274-40687 GCA_016801145.1 Umbra pygmaea
ACACACACACACACACACACACACACACACACACACACACACACACACAAACACACACAAAACCCGCACCCACACACACACAAACACAAACACCCACAAACACCCACAAACACACTAATCAGTGGCACAGATTTTATATGTGTTTCTGTATTTATGTGGTTTTGGGTTAAAGTTAGGGTGAGGGTTAAGGGTTTGAAGAAATATATTGTTTTTTGGGATGGGGCGCTTTTCTCCCCTCCTAATTTGCCATAATCTGCCCCTTGCATGTGCGGGATGGTCGAAGACCTATCACATGCTTCCTACAAGCATGTATTACCAACCATTCGATTTCTATCCCACTGCTCATTCAACAAAAAAAAGCCTTAAGTCGGTAAATATGCGGGAGGATTTACACACTTGTTAACAATACAACGGTTAGTGAGTGAGGTGTCTACATAATTGTGTCTGATTATTAAACCATTTTAGCCTGGGCAGCGCTTTACCTATTTTGCCATGTCCCGAGACTAGTCACCGGGCATAGATTGAGTACCGTGACCTGGATATGAACCCTGGTCAACGCTGCTTTAACCACTATGCCACTAACCTGGCCCTGCTGGGACAGAACACACTCCAGGTCCTTGATTCTGGTTTGGTAACGAAGTAGCTCAGCTTGCAACTGTTCTCTGGTCTGTGAAGGCAAAATAGTTACATTCACTACAGTAGATACATACAGCGAAGATCAATGACAACAGAACAGCTTTACATATTATGTAGCTAGCATTCTTGAGAATATACTTTATATTTGCTGCTGCTAATTTCATTTAATCCATTTCTTGCCAGTGTTATTCACATATTATTGTTTTAATGCTTCTTTTATAATTCATTTTATTTCATTATTCTAATTTGAAGAAATCTAAACTAAGAATTCCACTGTAATAATTAATATGTTGTAACTGGCACAAGTGAAGATTGACCTGATTCTGACATCAGGGAATGATTTAAATCAATGTTTAAATCCTATTAGTGATAGTCACATGATGGTCAGATAATGGTCACATGATGGTCACACAATGGTTACGCCATGATCACATGATGGTCTCATGATGGTCTCATGATGATCTCATGATGGTCACACGATGGTCAAATGATAGTCACATGATGGTCACATGGTACAGCACCTGTTACCTTGATTTCCTTCTCTGCGTCGAACGTGCCGCCCACCTGCTCCTGGAGAAGTGCGTAC
Source organism: Umbra pygmaea (assembly GCA_016801145.1). Taxonomy (NCBI): domain Eukaryota; kingdom Metazoa; phylum Chordata; class Actinopteri; order Esociformes; family Umbridae; genus Umbra; species Umbra pygmaea. The sequence goes on from JACXGM010000038.1 coordinate 17,497, forward strand.
GCTCTCTGAAGGGCCTGGTACTCCATGGTCAACTGGTGAAACCTCATCTCTGTCTCCTCTCTGATCATACCCTGAGACAGACAGACACAAAACACGCAGGCAGACAGACAGGCAGGCAGGCAAAAGAACAGACAGGCGGGGAGGGAGGGAGGCAGACAGGTGGTCAGGCAGGCAGACAGCGGGACACACGGAAGACAAACAGATGGAGTGAAAGGCAAGTGTGTGGGTGGACAAACAGGTGTGCAGGCAGAAAGAGGAGAGGGCAGGTAGGAAGAAATACAGACAGGAGCAGATGGACAGAGAGACACATTCATTTTTCCAAAACACATTCACAAGCAGTACCAGTGTAAAAAAAATGTTGCACCAAGTATCATGTCTAGAACCAATATAACCCTGTGCAGTTTATAACACTAAGTATCATGTCTAGAACCAAGAGAACCCTGTACAGTTTCTAACACCAAGTATCATGTCTAGAACAAACAGAACCCTGTACAGTTTCTAACACTAAGTACCATGACTAGAACCAAGAGAACCCTGTACAGTTTCAAAAACTAAGTATCATGTCCAGAACAAACAGAACCCCATACAGTTTCTAACACTAAGTATCATGACTAGAACCAAGAGAACCCTGTACAGTTTCTAACACTAAGTATCATGACTAGAACCAAAGGAACCATGTACAGCTTCTAACACTAAATATCATGTCTAGAACCAAAAGAACCCTGTACAGCTTCTAACACTAAGTATCATGTCTGGAACCAACAGAACCCTGTACAGTTTCTAACACTAGGTATCATGTCTAGAACTAAAAGAACCCTGTACAGCTTCTAACACTAAGTATCATGACTAGAACCAATAGAACCCTGTACAGTTTCTAACACAAAGTATCATGTCTGGAACCAACGGAACTCTGTACAGTTTCTAACAATAAGTATTATGTCTAGAACCAAAATAACCCTGTACAGCTTCTAACACTAAGTATTATGTCTAGAACCAACAGAACCCTGAACATCTTCTACCAATAAGCAATAAAACTGTTACCCTCACTGCATAATATTAGTCAATGGCTGTAAGGATTAGGTGTATGTTCCCATTTTAGCCCTAACAAATGAAAACCACACCGTACTGGAACACTGTTGGACCGGGATAATATCTATCCTGTTGCCTAGGCAATTTTCCCTGACTACACATTATGTACAGTAAAATCTCACAACACTGCACTAAACACTGTGCTAAGGACATTAGGAGATTACTGCTGTCAGTCACCATGGATACTGAACCCTAAAATCTTGAGTAACATTTTACGAACTGTATGAAATCATCTGATTAGACAGTGGGCTCCATTTTTACACTACCCTAATTGACTCATGTATTTCAGAAATGTAAAAAAATGAACACATTCATAATTCACTATAAAACAAAACATCCCAATATCAAGCATTCATCAGGAAGAACGCAAAGGGACAAAGCAACTCTGCCACTCTCCCCCTTTAACATTTTAAATGTTTTTGTACATTTCAATCATTTAGCATAGGCCCTTATCCCGAATGACTTAAAAGTAAGTACAGGGACATCCCCCTGGAGCAACTTAGTGTAAAGTGCCTTGCTCAAGGACACAATGACATTTGGCAGTCAGGAATTGAACCAAACTTCCGAGTACAAGTCTGACTCCTTAACCGCTGAGCCATCTGATAGACTAACAGAAACGGATTACACAATATGTCAGAAAACCCATCTGAAAGCCCATCATCTCTCACCTCTTCCAGGTCGTCGTCTGGCGTGCAGGGCGTTCTGTCAGTATGGAAGGAGATGGAGGAGCCATCTGAGTCTATAGAACCCTCCTCATCATAACCAAAGAAGGTCTCTACGACTGGTTTACACGGTTTAATGGCTTTCCTCCTTCCTCCAGTTCCTTGCCGCCGGTAGCGTAGCAGCATGTCCCTTTCCTGGAGGAGACAAATGAAAGATAAACATAAATAATAATAATAATTCATTGCATTTGTAAAGCCCTTTTCATTATAGTTTAGACTCAAAGTGCATAAATAGACAGGGACTGAGATTTTATGAATATTGTTTACTGCTGTTGCTTTAACGATGTTCTGTTGTGAGTAAACGAATGCTATCTATGTATGTACACGCTTGCTAGTATGGACAGTGTGACAGTAAAGTCATTGGAATTTAATTGAGAAGAAGAGAGAGGAAGTTTAATACTTAATGGTTCAGAATTGGACTGTGTTGATTTGTCACACACATTGCTGAATTTACTCTTTAGGTACCATATTTCCCAGGTGTACTTTTACCATTCCAATTGCATTTTTAAACAATTTCTAATAGCAATGAAAAACGCAATAACAAATCAATCTTCAAGGAATATAAATAATTATCATTGCAATATATTGGCAGTGGCACATATTAAACAAATAGATTTGTTGGTAACACTTTCTATGATGTACATTTTATAATGCTTAATAACATCATTCATAATGCATTATAAAAGTAACAATATAAATACTGAAGTATTTATAATAACTTAGAAATTGTTATAACTTTATAAATCATTACTTGTGATTTGTATGCTGTACTTATAAGCAGTGTATAATGTATTATAATCATACTGATTTATAAACAAAGGTCACTATGGTTATTATATATTATACACTACTTACAACTACTAGACCCTTACAAGTATAAGTAATGACCTTGTTTAGTTGCATATAAAAATATTATTATGATAAGGTAATTTCAAGAACATGAACTAATGTAATATAATGCTATATGAACATGTCCTGTATGTTTATGGTATGTAATATATAAAAATATGAACACATAATTTATAATGTATACTTGGTTTAGTTTTGTTTATTGACACATGTTCAAGAGATTCAGATGTTATTGCATGTACAGTGAAAAATCTTGTCCCACGGCCCAGTAATGCAGTAATATTAATAAACCAACAAAGGTATAAAACTTTTACACAATAAAGTATAAAATGTGACAGGAGAGAAATCTCTTAGATACAGTGCATCTAGAAAATATTCACAGCGCTTCACTTTCTCCACATTTGGTTATGTTACACCCTTATACCAAAATTGATTAAATTAATTATTTCCCTGATGAAACAAAGATTAAACTCTATGGCCGGAATAGCAAGCGCCATCACCTGGTCAATCCGGTAGCATCATGCTATGGGCATGTTTTTCAGTGGCAGGAACTAGGAGACAACTCAGGATTGAGGGAAAGATTAATGCAGCAATATATAGAGACATCCTTTCTGAAAACCTGCTCCAGAGCTGGACCTCAGACTGGGGTGAACATTCATCTTCCATCAGGACAAAAACCCTAAGCACACAGCCAAGATAACAAAGGAGTGGCTACAGGACAACCCTGTGAATGTCTTTGAGTGGCCCAGCCTGAACCCAGACTTAAACGCGATTGAACATCTCTGAAGAGATCGGAAAATAGCTGTGCACCAATGCTCCCCATCCAACCTGACGGAACTTGAGAGGTCCTGCAAAGAAGAATGGGAGAAACTGCCCAAAAATAGGTGTGCCAAGCTTGTAGCTTCATACTCAAAGAGATTTGAGGCTCTAATTGCTGCCAAAGTATTGAGTAGAGGCTGTGAATACTTAAGCACAAGTACTTTTTCATTTTTCAAACACTTCTTTTTCATTGTCAGTATGGGGAATTGTTTGTAAAATATTGAGAGAAATAATGAATTTAATCCATTTTGGAATAAGGGTGTAACAAAATGTGGAAAAGTGAGACACTGTGAATACCTTCCGGATGCCCTGTACGTGGTATATTTAGTGGCTGATGTCTGCTAGGAAGATAAAGGAAGTTTTAATCGATTAAAAAATGAGGTGGAACTTTTCCTACTGAATGTAATGGAGGTTTTCTAATCTTTACGGTTTACATGGGATTTGATAGAAACAAAAGGGCTTCCGAACGTTAGCTATGTGTATTTGTATCTTTGTTTTTAGTCTTCTGGATTGTTTTATATGAAAGATGGTTGGGTTAATGTCAAGGAACTTATTTGTATGGGATGTAGCAACAGGAGTTCGGAAAAACAATATTCTTCGTCAAACAGCAGTTAGCAGTTTTTTTTGCTTTATATTAACGAAATGTAGCTAGCAGGCACGTACATCGCAATCAGCACAGTGTTTGAAAGGAGTCTACTGTAAGTTGATTTTAGCATTTGGTTGGCATACATTAGGTCTCCAAAAATCTAGTATGGAAAACTCAACTTACGATCCCAATGTAGAGTTTAATAGAACAAATAGCTTAATGGAAACCAAGTTCTACAGTTGGAATTGCTTCAGGGCATATGCTCTGTTATTTGACTGCATGTAAACATATACAGTAGGATATATATACCGGTAGTAATGTGTTAAAATATTTAAAAAGTGTTTCTCATTTGAATACTTTATTAATTATTTTAAATGTCAACTTTATACTACAAAGTACATTTTGAATTAAATAATTGATGTTGGTCGAATTAGGAATTGAAAAAAATAATATTTTAATAAACGTTGGAGAATCCTCAACATTGAAAAACATGGTACTGTAACTTTCTCTGTGTCTTTATGTTACTGTGTAAATTCAGTGTAACCATCTGCTGACCACATCTCCATTCTAAACATTTAACATAAACTTTATATATAATTATATATTTATAATCTAAGCTTGAACATATTTAGAGTTATTGCTGACACATTAAGTGACATTGTGCATATATATAAAACAATAAATTAAAGGCTGTTGTGGTATAATACATACATTTTTTTGTATTTCATATTTTGTGTTACTGTGTTTATAAATCAGTAGGGTTATAATAAATTATGCATTACTTATAAGTAGAGCCTTAGAAGTAATTATAAGTAATGAGGTATTTACTTTTATAACTGTATAGATTATTATGGATACTTACAGTTAGTGTTATAATAATTACAAACTATATGTACTAAAATGTACTATAAAATGTACTAAATACAAATATTTATGTTGGGCATATGGACTTGATAGAATGATATGACCACTTACAATCACAGTCTTCACATACCCAGCCGTCTCCAGTGCCTAGGAATTTAATTAAAAAGAAAACTGTCACTGAATAGCAGGTATAGCATGATGTATTATGATGGAATATCTTATTCTGATTCACGGGTACAAATACTTTCCTTTTGATTAAAATGTGAAAATGACTGTGAAAGTAAGCATTTGTGAGAAAAAAACTGAGGGGGAGAGAGAGAGGCAGAGAGAGAGGCAGATCAAAAGAGACTGCATCAGACAGAGATGATGGATATCCAGAGAGTGATGTTTTGTTGTCATAATATTAGTAATACCTTTGACAGGTCATCAATAATATTCTGCTGTTCCAGAACCTGCAGCTTGAGGAACTCTGTCTCCCTATTCTCCTGACTCTGGTCAAGGTCGTTTAGAGAGCTGGGTCGTCTAATTGTTCCCGCTCTTTCTCTCTGAAGAGAAAATTAAGTTAGAAACACAGATATTATGTTTAAGGTCATCTAAAATACACCAAACAATTGTTGTGCACAGGTAGCAAACTCTTATACAGGGCCTTGGATAAGTATTCACCACATTTCCATATTTTGTAGTTTGACAACTCGGAATGAAATGGGATTGTATTTGGATTTGTACCATTTGTTCTAAACAACAGACTGAAAGCTTTGAAGGTGCAAAATATATTGTGACACAAAAGTTAAATAGAAAAATACAAACTAACATTTGTTGGTATTCAACAAGTATTCAATACTTGGTGAACCACCTTTGGCTGCAATTAAAGCTGTGAGTCTTTTGGGCAAAGTTCTTCCTGGCGACATGGCATGCTCAAGCTCTGCCAGTTTGGATGGGGAAAATAGTGAACAGCAATTTTCAAGTTCTTCCACTAATTCTCAATCATATTGAGGCAGCGGTGTAGCACAAGATCCTGGGCCCTATGCACAGGCAGTCCTGATGGGCCCCCATGTTCCTCAACCCCAATATATTCCAGACTTTAAGGGCCCTCTCTCCCCTTTGGGCCCTGGTAATCAGTATTGGTTTTACCCCCAGTCCGACGCCCCTGCATTGAGGTCTGGGAAATTCTAAGACATTCAGGTTCTTGGTTTTAAACCACTCCAGTGTAGCTTTGGCTGTGTGTTTAGGGGCATTCCTGTAGAAGGTGAACCTTTGCCCCAGTCTCAGGTTTCTTGCAGACTGAAATGTTTTTCTCTAGAATTGCCCTCTATTTGACTCCATCCATCTTGCCCTCAATCCTGGCCAGTTTCCCAGTCCCAGCTGATAAAAAGCATCCCCACAACATGATGCTGCCTCCAGCATGCTTCCCCATGGGGATGGTGTTCTCAGGGTGATGAGTGGTGTTGGCTTTATCCCACACACAACATTTTGCACTAAGGCCAATAAGTTCTATTTTGATCTCACCAGACCAGAGATCCTTTTTCCACATATTTGGTGTGTCTCCCACATACCTTTTGCAAACTCCAAATGCAATTTGATAAGGGTTTTTCTCAGCAATGGCCTCCACACCACAGAGTTTTGGTGGATGGCCTTTTCTAGGCAGAGTCGCAGTTGTGCCAAATACTTTAGATATTTTAATAATGATTTAAAGCTAGGGTATGCAATTCACTTCTAAAACACTTTTTTTCAAATTTGTTGAAACTGACTTTATATACTAATGAAAGCCCAAAAAATAAAAACTTTGAAACACATCTGAAAAAAATCGAGTGCAGGAGCACAGCCCTACTATAAACCAAGCCAATCACTTTCTTCTGCGCGATGATTGGATTGGCAGGGTAACTGTCAATAAACCTCATCAATGGGTGCCCGGAGATACCTGATTTGGCGCGCGCCCCCCGGCTAACTATCTGACGAAGCTCGTACATTCATAATAACCTGTGAAGAAGCAGCAGTACGTACAAAGATAATCTAAATTATGGCAGAGAATGTCCCAGTGCAACCCAGAACTAGCAAAAAAAGGAAGATTTTGTTTGAATTGACTATAAACAAAAAAGCTTTAGATAAAGCATGCAATCAGACCAGAGTAAATATTGGCGTGGCTTTTCAGTGATGGCGACAACTCTGCAATTCCAAGCTGTTGAAGAGTGACACCATGGTCGCTTTATTTCTGCTAGACAGGTAATCTTGCTTTTTTATTCGGATGGTTATTTGTTAATATCACGAATTACACATCAACGCGCGTTCACAGATTTTGGAGGCATGGCTTTTGAAAGTAGCTCTGAAGGGAGGAGGCAGGACTTTTTCCGTTGGATCATTTGAAATGCTAGCCGTTTCTTGCTAGTTTTTAGTGATCACATACCCTAGCTTTAATCGTGCTCCGGGGGATGTTCGAAGTTTAGGATATTTTATAATCGATCTCTGATTGGTGTTTTTAAATAATGTGACTCAGAACTTTATCCTGCACATATTTGATAGCTCTTTGTTCTTTATGATGCTGTTTGCATATATGGTAAATTGTAATTGTAATTGGACTGCATTTATATAGCGCTTTTTCTGACCAACAATGGCCACCAAAGCGCTTTACATTGCCTCACACTCACCCATTAATTCACACATTCATACACCGACAGCGGTGTCAGCCATGCAAGGCACCAGCCAGCTCGTCGGGAGCAGCTGGGGTTGGGTGTCTTGCTCATGGACACCTCGACACTTGGTCAGGAGGACCCGGGGATCGAACCACCAACCTTCCGATTGCTGGACAACCTACTTGACCCACTGAGCCACTGCCGCCCCGTATATATGCTCTTTAACAATCTCTGGGGCCTTTCAGAAACAGGTGTATTTATATTTAGATCACGTGACACTAGGGTTTTCATTGCAAAGTGGTGAATACTTACATAACCAACAAATGTCTGTTTTTTATTTAACATTTGTGTCACAATACATTTTACAAAAATATGTTACACCTTTAAACTGTTCGGTGTGTTGTGTAAAAACAATTGTTAAAAATCCCAATATAATTCTATTTCATTTCTGGTTGTCACACTACAAAATGTGGAAACACCAAATGGGGGTGAATACATATGTAAGGCACTGCATGAAGACTCTCCTAAGAGATGCTGCACTGCATTTCAAATAATTTTGTTCAATTCCAAAAAACATTGGAATCATCGAGTGACTCACACTTTATTAAATATTACTACAAATGTGATTTGAAATTATGGCTATGTACAACAGCTCAAGTAACAAAAAACAAGACATAAATGTAATCCCCATGAGCCAATTTTGAAAATGCTTGGCAATACTAGAGCACTGATATTCCCTCACTAGAGTATGCACATATCAAGATAGAAAGACTGAGGTAGGTTTAGAAAGTTTATAAGAACATGTTTGAGCAGCTGTTCAGGGAAACTAATCTGAATGTTTTGTTGTTCAGCTGTTTAGGAAGATGCCCACAAATGAAGTTGAGCTTGCTGGTTTTTACAAATTACATGTAAACAAGAGAGACAAATTTACAGTAACAGGGTCAATGTTCTCTTGGATTTAAGATGATGTTTTCTGTGAGGAAGACATGGGTAAGTTGTGTTTTACCATTTCCATATTCTCCTGCGTAACAAAGCGTAGTTTGTTCTCCATACGTCTGAATGCATGAGCCAGCTCCTCATTCTTCCTGCTCAGTCTCTTGTTCTTGTCCAGTAGTGGCATGAACTGGCTCTCTGCTTCTCTCAGGCGCTTTAACTAAAAATAAACACACACAAACACACAATAATGTTCATGTCTAGCCATGACACAAGGAAATTAATAAATAAATAAATATTGAGCATGTATTTACTGTCTTACCAATAACCTACTCTAACATTCTAACAACTGTTTTAGTTGGTGTTATACAGTGCATCCGGATAGTTTTCACAGCGCTTCACGTTTTTCACATTTTGTTATCTTACACCCTTATTCTGATATGGATGAAATTAATTGTTTTACTCAAAATTTGATAAACAATTCCCAATAATGATGAATAATGTGAAAGTAGTGCGTTTGAAATCTTAGCAAATTTATCAAAAATAAAAAATGAAATTGAAGTATTCAGGTGCTCAATACTTTGTTGAAGCACCTTTGGCAGCAATTACAGCCTCAAGTATTTTTGAGTATGATGCTACAAGCTTGGCACACCTATTTTTGGGCAGTTTCTCCCATTCTTCTTTGCAGGACCTCTCAAGGTCCATCAGGTTGGATGAGGAGCGTTGGTGCACAGCCATGAAATGGGTCTCTCCAGAGATGTTCAATCGGGTTCATGTATGGGCACTGTCTGGGCCACTCAAGGACATTCACATTGTTGTCCTATAGCCACTTCTTTGTTACCTTGGCTATGTGCTTAGGGTCATTGTCCTGTTGGAAGATGAACCTTCACCCCAGTCTGAGGTGCAGAGCGCTATGGAGCAGGTTTTCAGCAAGGATGTTTCTGTACATTGCTGCATCCATCTTTCCCTCAATCCTGACTAGTCTCCCAGTTCCCGTTGCTGAAAAACATGCACACAGCATGATGCTGCCACCACCATGCTTCACTGTAGGGATTGTATTGTCCAGATGACGCTTGCCATTCAGGCCATAAAGTTCAATCTTTGTTTCATCAGACCAGAAAATTTTCTCATGGACCAGAGAAATTTCTCATGGTTTGGAGTCATTCAGTTGCCTTTTGGCAAACTCCAGGGAGGCCCCTTATGTGCCTTTTACTGAGGAGTGGCTTCGGTCTGGCCACTCGACCATACAGGCCTGATGGGTGGAGTGCAGCAGAGATTGTTGTTTTTTTGGTAGGTTCTCCTCTTACCACAGAGAAATGCTGGTTCTCTGTCAGAGTGACCAACGGGTTCTTGGTCACCTCCCTGACTAAGGTCCTTGTCCCTCGATTGCTCATTTTGTCCGGGCGGCCAGCTATAGGAAGAGTCCTGGATGTACCAAACTTCTTCCATTTACAGATGATGGAGGCCACTGTGCTCATTGAGACCTTCAATGCTGCAGATATTTTTCTCTACCCTAGAGCTGTGCCTCAATACAGTTCTGGCTCTGAGGTCTACAGACAGTGTTTGTATATTCTGTGAATACTTTCCGGATGCACTGTATGTAAAAACTGTAGTAAATCTAGGAACACCTTATTGTTATTATTAATCCTCCAACCATCAGGACCAGAGGTGAGAAACACTGATCTAGATGCTCCTAAATTAAGTGAGAAATTCGTAATGATGGTGTGCTTCACAGTGACGTAAGTGGTAAATGAAAACAGGTCGGTGAATCCCGATTGCCTGCCATGGTGTGTAAAGTGACACCGCTCCCCACAAATTCAAGGCATTTTTTCGCAGGAAACACAAATTGGTGTTTACACTTACATCTTTAGAGATTAGAGTAACCCATCACTACGATAAAGTACTCTAACAGCCTCAGTCAGTCAGACTGTTTAATTTCTGGGTCAGTCTCGCATTCCCTCAGGCTTAACTGACAGTTCCACTGGGGCAACACTGACCCTGTCTGAACCTGTTCAATCATATCTCTGTGTGCAGACAATGCAATGACGTTCAGGGTGCTTTTACAATAACGAATGAATGCAGAGAAAATAGGACTCCACCGCCCAGTTGGAGTGCCACAAAACACTTGCTTTAAATCTCACAGGAATGTTAGTGTTGTTTTTCTGGTAGCTAATATGCAATATTAAGGACATCTGAAATCTCTCATAATAACATTAAGCCATTACATAAACCCCGACATTTGTAAATTGATACATGTCAATGGAGGTAACATTTTTTGTTTTCGATTTGGTCAATTTTTAAGAAAGTGTTTTGCAAAACAAACTTTAGTCAGAAAACGTTATGACAATATACTATTATGATATATCATGTTGATGGTATACAGTATACTGCCATAATATGTGAATATGTTATTTAAAAGTAAGATGCAAGGTAAAAAAAAAAAATTCACATTTTGTTTACAAATAATACAAAAAAATTATCAGAAATCAGAATAGCTCACCAGCTCATTGCGTTCCTCTGATAGAAGAGCGTTTCGGTCCTCCAGTTTTCTCGTGATTGCACTCAGCTCAGCGATCTTCAGTTGAAAGCGTCGAGTATCCTTCTCATCCAACTGCTGTTCCTGAAACACACAGCTACTGCAGGTAACTGTGAAAACCATCTCCACTCTCAATTAATCATGGCACACGACCTAGATCTTAACCTTGTTTTTAAGCTTTTCATTTGTTCCCCTGTAATGTGTTAAAATGTCCAGAACCATCTTAATAGTGTTACTTACATTTCTGGTGTGTATATATAATGTCTGGTCAAGGCTTAAAATAATGACATTATTTTATGCGGCTTGATTGAGCCAAGCATTGGGTCATACCTATGTATTGAATATATTTTCATATATATTAGGTTACAGCACTGATGCACATTCACTGTAATTTCACACTACAGACTTTAATGTAAACACTCAATGTGGAAGCTTTAATTAATTAAAGAAAATACACCTGGACAATTCTGTATTCCACTGATTTTCAAAATAATAATGCAAGAAAGTGGGCCGCCAAGGTCACATTCATTTTTACAAATTACAACACAAACTGACAAAAAAGCCATACATACAGTTTCTGCTGTGAAAAATGAAGGCAATATTTCAGCAGAACAATATTTTCTGGGGTTTCCAGATTGCAGCATAGTTCACTCATCAGTGTTGGAGTCAATTCAAATTGAAAGCAGACAATTCAGTAGTGATTTGAATTAAAACTTTTGAACATAATTATTATCTACATTTTAATTTATTGAGAAGAATTATTGTCTTCAATGGAATCAACCCCAACCATGCAATTCAGTCTTGATGCTCAGATGCAGCGGTACCTGTGAGAAGAGCTTAAGTATCTAATCTGAGAGATATGCAATAGTTTATTGTTTTGGCCAAATGCAAAAAGAGAACAGACCAAAGGACCCTCTTCAGTGGTGCAGGAGACATTATGTAAATGTTAAATAATATTTAATGCAATGAGCATAATCAAAATGTAATGATCCAACAATTTGATTCTGTAATCATTTGTTTTATAGCTTATTGCTAAAGGATGAATAAGCAATAAAGAAGTCTTGGATGAAAGTAAATGGAAATCAGCAAATCAGCCCAGCGTGAGCATAACACAAATGGTGTCATATGACGGGAAACAATAATTAAAATATATGCAAATTAATTCTTAGTTTAGAAATCCAGCATGGCCCCATAAGAAAATAATCACTGCACCAAGAATACGTAAATATAACCCATTTTAAGATCAGTACAGTACCCTGGAAGCCTGAATGTGGTCTCTGGGAAAACAGTACTTTGGCAACCCTGGGTTAGACTGGGTTTCCTGACATCCAAAGCTAAGTGAAGGGTGAGGCTGGACTGTAAGCAAAATGACATGTACTGGGTGAAGAAAACGAGTTAGTGATGTTTTCTTAAGCGCTTGGGATTCTGAAAAATAATGGGTCATCCTATTACAGGCTTATATCAGCTATGCTAGTCTGTAACAGAATGTCTGCTGTTAAAAAGTCTAGAGCATGGGGTTAGGGAAGGCCTATTAAAGACTCAAATGCTAAAATCAATATGGGTTAGCGTTGCATGCTGGGAGTTGAAGGAAAAAACTGAGGAGAAATCAGAAACAAATCAAAGAACACAGTATGTCAAAACTTCACCTCCCATTGCATACTGTAAAATCAACAGCAAGCCAAGTCATCCATAGCAAATGCGTGATTGGAAGTTAACTAAAAAAGAAGCATGGCTGTAACAGGCAACAAACAGGGACTAAGCCAGTGCTAAGTTAGATGCAGTTTAAGGTACTGTAGTGCTGTAAAAAGTGTAGAGCAAAAAATTGTAATTACAGCTCAGTAAAACTTGCAACAAAAAGTGTGTCAGGTGGGAGGCGCTAAATCTCCACATTTACAAGCAACAAATGAGTGAGGGTTAAACGGAGGGAGAGAAGTAGCTTACGAGGCTCTCCGGGATGTCTCCTGCACCACTGGGATAAGGAGATTCTCGCTTGGGGCTGTGGAGATGTCCTCCTGCCCCAGCCTCCCTGCTCCTGATCTGGGCTAGCTGCTCATCCACAGCCTCCTTTTGAAGCTGGAGCCTCTGGGCATGTCCAGCCTGCAACCCCAGCTCCTTCCCAAGCACACAGCACGCTCTGTCTTTTAGCTTAATCTCATCCATCTACGGAGGAGAACAGACAGTCACACACAGGGGCACACTCGCGCACTAGCATCACTAGCATCCCAAGCTCAAACCCGGGCACACATATAAGGACACGCACACGTGCAACACAAACAAATATGCACAACAGTACACACTCAAACACAGAGCTGCAACATGAGTGCGTAGGCTACTCTTCGTTTTATCTCTGCCGTCACCATGGAAACCTGTTAGCAAGGATAGCCTCAAGCCCTTCCCCCCGCGTGGTTGGCCAATCACAAAGCAGGAGCTGTCCTCATGCATCCTCCTTTATGTACTAAACATCGGGGTCCAACAACCTCCAAAGTTCTTTAGTCCAATCTGACTGAAATTACATGACGTACTCCTGGTCAAGTTCTGAGAAATGTACACAGCCCAGATATACTGTTTTCTTCAGGGGTCTGTTAAAAACAACCTGGCAGCATCCCGGACCCAGATGAAGCAATACATCTGTGACTGCACTGCAGCTCAACACAGTAGTTTGGAAGATGAAAATAGAAATAGTTAAGTTTAACCAGTGTTTTCCCATTAAGATAGAAGTATGAAACAGAGAGAGATGAGAACTTTTCACAGAGTAGTAACATGTATATTTTCCAGCACACAACACAGTTTCACATTCACCCATAACAAGAAACAGATATGCAGGTAATCAGCCGTTGAAATGAAATTTCACTAAATCATTCTAGAGACTAAAGAGCAGCCCTGCATCTGCCTCTTCTGTGACCTCATTCAGTGATCAGACCACAGAGCTCTATCCCGTAACTAATCACAGGGTTTAGATATGCAGGTGTATGCCAGTTACCAACTCAGCTGTGATCCCTTTTGAGGACAGGAATGAGAAAAGGACTCTTTTCAGCCAGAGGAGAGGTGCACTCTGGGTAACTAGAGAGTCACATCAATGATAACTTCTTCTTAGTTCTCACCCCATCTTTCCTCAGGGCTAAGCTCATCTTACCCAGTCCACAGTGTGACACTCGTTTCTATTTCTCCTTCCTCCTCACAGATGAAAATAACTGTAATAGTGTTCAGTGAACCCCAATCACCATCAGGAATTGGCTCTGCCTCCTTTTTTTTATTTTAATATACACCAGTTTCCTATAAGGCGCATCGGGTCCTTGTGTTCTATAGTGGGAATAGCTGGTGTTATTTGTGAGATTAACCAGAAAACTGGCAAATTAAAGACTACAAGAGAGTATGGAAAAAAGTATAGAATCTCCAAGGGATAACAAACCACACCCAGCTAAATAGCTACTATATTTTAGCACAATGTGTAATGTCATTTAGAAACTACAATATGAATGCAAGAATTACAGCCCCACAAAATAATTAAAGTATTAGCATATTGAGTGTTTACATGTATCCCAATTATTCAGAAGCCAGGGAGAAGAAAGTAGAATTATTTTTTTTTCTATTTTATTATTACTGACCGGTACACAAACACAGCATTCTGTTGAAATAGACCCACACACTAAACACATGGTATTTCAGATCCGGCATCCATTGTATTACATAAAGTCACAATAGTCGACAAGCATTATTAAAGTGTCTCAAAGTGTGTCCCTGCTTGACCTCTCCACACTGTAAACATTATAAGCACATACTGTAAGTATGAGTTTCACCTGCAGGCTGTCACCAAAACATCCCTACAATGTCCCCCAGCCAAAAACAACATGTAGTCCTGCACAGCTCAAGTTTGACAGCAGGGTGCTTGTAAAGCCAGCATTGTGGGTTTGACGCCCGGGAACACCCATGCCTAAAATAGTACAAAATAATGATAGCAGTGACATGTCTGACAACAACGCTTCCTTTGGTGATCACAGTGGATAACTCTGTGAAGCTGCCCCAGGAAGTCCAAACTGTGGCGTCTGCTCGCTAGATGAAAGTATTGTGGTCCTGTGGCATAGATCAATACTTCTCTTTGAGCTACAAACACCATCCTATTCCCTGCATTTCACACTAATTCAGACAGGGGCTCTGCTTTAAAGTAGTGAGCTGGGCACAGTGAGCCCTTTGGTATGGGTGCTTTTTCTATGTCCCTGCAGTGCCTTTTGCACCCTTGCTTCATTGATTTGTCCTCCCTCTTCTAATCTTACTGTGGTTATCTTTAAGAACATTGCCGCACAGGAAGACCCTTCTGCCTTCCTGTATAAAGCGGAGAGGCTTTTAGTCAATGATGGTCATAAGCATACAGAAGCCTAGCCAATAGGGGTTGTTTTCAACACCTGGTGATCCACAGTCTCAAGATGTATTATTGTGGATGATCCACAAGTACAGCTGATGCTCAGAAATCCAAGAGACCTGTCGATGGTTGTACATGTAAACTCTGTATACAAGAGCATCTTCTCAGGCTAGAAGTGCAGTGATATACAACTGTAGGTGTCTAGCGCTGTCTAGCCGCTGACTACAATCATTGTGTGCTCCTCAAAAATGAATGTGAAAGACAGTTTTAGACAAGGGGTTTACTAGATGATGCCTGAATGTCTAGAGAGCTTATGTTTGATTCGATTGTAGTTGCTTAACAAAAGTTAGTTTAGTTATCTTGTCCTAACTAGCTTTGTGAGCATCTGTTTTTATTACCTGTCATTAATATTATATTGAAAATAGACAGGCCGACAAAGGATTTTAATCCAGTTTACATTAGTGTATGTAAGACAGGATAGATAGTTGGGATACAGGACAGAAGTTCCAGACAGACTATCATTCCCAGACACAGCTTCTCCACTCTTTACCCACAGCTCCATAGTCTGTGGCAAGGAACCGTTGGAGGGACTCGTCTCTCCTTTGAAACCCAAACTTTCAGCAGAACTGCTCCTGTTAAAAATGGTGGTCTCTGTGTAAATGCATGGGTGTGTCTGTGTGTGTCTGTATGTGCATTTATGACCTGTGTGAAGTTGGCACCCCATAAAACGAAATAATCTCCAAAACTATACCATTAGTTTTTGCTGCGTTAAAATTTACGTTTGTGCTGCTTTGGTGTTTGAGATATTGAACATTATTTTTTTGGTTATGTTACGTCACTCTCCACCCCATGTCGTTCAAATCACTCAAAACCGGTGTCATTTGTTTGTGCTCCGTTTGTGCTGGTTTGTGCCGTTAAAACAAACATTGTATCTATTTTCCTATTGCAGATTTAACAATTTTAATTTTGGAGCTGTGACGTCACTTTCCACCCCATGTCGTCCAAATCGCTCCAAACCGGTGTCATTTATTTAATTTTATGGGATGCCAACTTCACACGGTTGTTACCTCCTGTCTCTAACCATGCATGATCCATTGTCACGCTGCTAATTCAGTCTTTAATCTTTATTTAGGATGTCCAAACAAACAATGGCTTTGTAGTCTGCATTTTATCTGGTATCCTGTCTGTAATAATTCATGAACATACAATTGTGAGTGTCACGTCTTAGGGCCCGTCTGTCTGATTGCTGTATGTACTGATTCACCTGGACATTTCAATGACTGCCTTTCAATCAACCAATAGGTTGTGTGCTTTTTTTGTCTTATTGTCTTCACCTGCTGATTGTTTACTCATTTAGTCTAGTATATACAGTAAGCTCCAGTGTTCGTTGTGATGTTTGTGATTCATTGTTTAATGTAGGTGTGTTTTTGCTACATAGACTATTGCTGTTCACTACCAGTTGGAGCTGTCTCCATTTTGTATAGTTAGCTTTTCCCGTTTGCATACGGAAGACATTCATTTTTCTCCAGGCTGCGTTCGTGAAGCATTATCTTGCTTTCTGAGATAATAAGTAAACCCCAGGGACTGTTGCTTTTACAGCCCTGTTCTCTCAAAACCTGCGTTTGTCTCCGTCTTTCCACCACCGCTCCTCACAGTGACAATACACAGAAAGATCATCAGAATTTCTATAATGTAAAACCCTCAAACAAGCCTGCACCATTTCAAACTAAACAGGCTTGTTGGCAAAGAAGAAACCTGACAAGCTTACTTGGTGCCAAATGATTTCCTGTACAGACAACTGGGGCAAACACACAGCCGACAGCCTGTCAGCCTTCTACTTCTAGTAATAGCCACAAACTTGATGCCGTTATTCTGTAAGACATGCTGTCTTCATCAGGGTATCGTAGTTGTGTTTCCAGTAAGCAGACATGGCAAACACATGGTCATCTCACTTTTTTAAATGCATCTGAATTAACGACCGAGGTTATTATAAAGCAAACACCCTCTGGAAAATAAAGCCTAAATGTAGGTTAGAATAAAAATAGCAAATGCTATGTTTTGCATTTTACAACATGGAGGCCTACCTTCTACTAGCACCTAGGATAAACATGTTTTGAGTCTGAGAGAGTTCAGTGAATGATTTTACAGGTTGTTCCAATAATGATGGTAGTGCATATCTCTTATGTAATTATGCTTCATGACACAACATAGAGTGAGGTTATTAGAAACTGTGTTAACAGGTATGCACTCATCAGACTCCCAATGACTTTACATGTCTTTTTTTAGCCAGAGTTCCTGCTAATTACCTTGATAACAAAGGGCAGCTGACAAGGCAGGTATACCTAATCAGAAACTCCTTACCCTAAAGCACTGGTGTCGAAACATTTCCAAAGAGGGTCTAGTGCAGTGGTCCTCAAACCCTTCCATAAAGGGCCTAGTGTATGCTGGTTTTTGGTCTTTCCCTTCAATTAGAGCATAATTAGGTCCTAGACTGCCAGGTGAGGGGAGATACAAACCAATTAGTGAGCTACTCCATCAGACTTGTACAAGGTAAAAGCAAAAACCTGCATACACTAGGCCCTCCATGGAAGGGTTTGAGGACCACTGGTCTAGTGTATGTAGGTTTTTGCTCTTACCTTTCACCTGACTGATTGATTAGCTCACTAATTGGTTAGGACCTCCCCTCACCTGGCATTCTAGGTCTTAATTGGGCACTAATTAAAATGAAATACCAAAAAAACAGCATACACTAGGCCCTTTGTGAAACCGGTTTGACACCTGTGTTAATTTGCTAATTAGGCCCACATCTTCTGATGAAATATCTACGCCTCATCCTTTTGTCGTAGCTTAGAGCTATGGTGATGTAATACTGTATCTTCATGTTTCTTTCGTTTTCACTAGGTTCTATTGACTCACTGAAAACTGACAGCCCTATGTTAGATGAATAGGAGCATTGTTGGAAGTCTAAATCAGGCCTACTGCCCACTTAAATAAAGCTCCATACCCCTGAGAGTAACAGCATTTTGGAGCAAAATTTAAATTTTTTTTTGAGGCTGCAAACGGAGGCTTTCTACTTTGTCTCCATTCAAATGTTAACAGCATTGGTTTTGCATTCATGTCTATTCATGGCCAAATAAGTGCATCAAGCGAAAACATTTGAGTGTGCACATTGCCGATGTATGACTATAACTTCTAATCTCTAAAACACTTTTCAGGAAATTCCAACCATATATTTCTATTTAATGCACAATTATGAATATATATTTCTTCGAATCAATGCTTCTGGTCCTTTTAGCCAGCTAGCTAGCTACAGCTAACCATCCAGAAGAGCTAGCTAATCTAAATACGTACACATGTACTGAAAATCTTATGCTGCTTCTAAGACCCCATAGCACCTACAAAGCTGGGAGTCACTAGTGGCTCCAGACGTTTTTTCATATTTTATTTATTTAACCTTTATTTAACCAGGTGGGCCTTTGAAAACAGCTTCTCATTTGCAATGGCGACCAGGCCAATATAAAATGCAATGGTGCAAGATGACATAAAGTTACACATTCAAGTATAAGTATATGTACAGTTAGTGCAAATGAGTTCTATTTTAGAGAGGTAGATCAAATGGTATGCAAAGTGGCTCTGCAAACTAAAAAGAAATAAATAACACTTGAGCGTAACTGTGCAAATGATAACTGGGCAAATAACATACAATGAATAACTGACAATGTGGATGAGTGTGTTCAAATATACCATGGGGCATAACTAAGGCATTAGGGCATAAATGGACCAAGACAGAGTATGAGTCAGCATGTACAGTGGTCGGACAGTAGCTCTGACATTCGTAATTTAAAAGCATTGTGGGAGATGGTGTTCTCAAGTTTCAGGGACTTATGTAGTTTGTTCCAGTTAGTAGCAGCTGTGATCTGGAAGGAGTGGCGGCCAAAGGAGGTACAGGCTTTTGGGGTGACTAGAGAGATGTACCTGCTTGAGCGCAGGTTGTGGGTGAGTGAGGCAATGGTGAGAATTTTATTGAGGTACAGGGGGGTTTTGCGTAGAAATAACTTAGATGTGTTGATACCAGTGGGTATAGTGAGGGCCAGCCCACTAGTGCACATAGGTCACAGTGGTAGGTGTTAAGTGGGCCATTGGTGACAAATCAGATCCCGCTGTGGTAGACTACATCTAATTTTCTCAGGAGGCTGTTAGAGGCAGTTCTGTAGTTGAAGTCACCGAAGTCTAGAATCGGTAGGACGGTCATTTTCACCAGGGTGTGTTTGGCAGCGTGGGTGAAAGAGGCCTTATTGTGGAATAGGTAGCCAATCCTAGATTTCATTTTAGATTGAAGATAGCTAATGTGGGTCTGGAAGGAGAGTGAACAGTCTAACCAGACACATTGGTATTTTAAATACTAGGACCACCTATATAATTCAAATGAACAAATAACTTTAGATGAGGAAGACAAAACACCTTTTGCTGTCATGCAAAGTCATATCAGATGACTTTGCCAGTTATCTCTCTGTGCAGTGCAAGCCTATTGCTATTCAAGAGCGTACACATCGGTATGTCACAGACGTACATGTAGATGAGGCACCCGAACTACAGGGAGACCAGTTCCTGTACCTCCAGTTGAGTTAGGCTGGACCTTGGTATTCAGTCAGCCAGACACATCAGTCTGCGTCCTAAACGGCACACTACTGGGGCCCATAGGATTCCAGTTAAAAAGTAGTACACTGCGGCGGGAATAAGGTTTGATTTGGGATGCAGTTTGTGTCTGTCGCTGACACATTAGTGGGTCGAAGGAGCTGTTAGTCCTCCTCACAGGTAACCTGATCGCTACTTACTACCGCCCATTAAAGCTGATTAAATCTGAGGATTGCCATTGTAAAAGCCCATTAAACGCCACACATTTATCCACCCTCAATTACACAAGGTACTCTCATTCAGAACTGCTCACGATACCGTAAATGACAGGCACAGTTCATAAAGCAATAAGTTGCTTGTGTGTGCGATCCTGTGGGTGTGTGAGCTTGCATGCGTGGAAGAGTGTGTGTGTAGCTGTTCTCACCAGTCTGCGTATCTCCCTCTCACACTCTCTCTTGATACGGCTGATCTCCTCCTGGTGAAGGTGGTAGACAGAGCGGATCTCGGCAGCCTTGGTCTTATCCGCCTGCACGGCCATGTTCAACGCCTCCTCCATCTGTCTCCTCACCCCCTTCAGCTCATAGATCTCCTGCTGCAGCCTGCTCCTCTCCCCCTCGAACCCTCGCCGCGCCTCCTCCCGCGCCTCCGCGAACAGGGCCGTCTTCACCTGGTAGGGAGGAAGGAGGTGTCAGAGAGGTGGGCTTTCGACAAGAAGGCTGTTGGTTCAAGTCCCGGCCCTGGGGGTGGGGAAGAGCAAACATAGCTGTACACCCACGCGCTCGGTCTGCGCTTGGATGCGAGAGAAATAGCCCCTCTCTCTGAGGTAGCAACTAGCTTCTGGATTCTCATTACTGTTCTACCAGAGGAATCAGTAGTCACTAACAGTGGGTGGTCCACAAAACACAGCTTGAGGTGAGTTTGCGATCTGAGGTAGGCAGGCAAGCGCAAGCCCTACACTTGGTGTGGTGTGCAATCGCTTAAGCAGGGACTACACTGGCTACTGTAGGTTTGTCATAATATTAGTAACGTTACTATCAAACAGTCCTGGATGACCCAATAGCAGTCCAGCCTCCTTTCGTGTTTGTGTATCTGGGTTTGGACCAGTGACTGTTGCTCGGGCACCTTGTCAGTGGAGCCGTCTCTCAGCGCGTTGACCAGCGCCTGTAACCTCTGGATCTCCCCGTCTTTGATCTTGATGACTCGCATCAGCTCCAGCTCATGGGAGCGTAGCAGCGTCTCCCTGACGGCGTGGAGCTCCTTGGTCTTCTCCTCGTGGAGCTTGGTCTTCAGCTCCGTCACCAGAACCGTGGCCTTGTTCTGCTCATGTCTCACCTCTTGGCTCTTCTCTCGCTCCAGCTTACTAACCTGGAGAGAGAGAGGAAGAAAGAGAGCAGTGAGGCAGATAAGTGGGTGAGGCAGACAATTTTATCCAGAGCGATAAGTTAGTAGATACTGCATACATTTTCTTGCTGAGATGGTTAAGCCCATTCATTCTGCTCCTTAGCCACATTACCAAGATAAATTGTTTGGACCACCTTCACCCTGTGTGTCCAGCTCACTGGCTTGGCGAGAAGGAGCAGACATGATGAGGTATCCGTTCAGACGCCCACGCAATGATGAATGTCTGTACACACAGTGGCATGCTCACAGTGTTTACTTTGATTATATGGAAATTTAGCCTGGCAGCGCATGTGTATATTACAGCAGTATTTTCTATATTTTAGGCTTCTGAATGCAAGTTTGTCTAAATAGTTGTTCAGTTGCAGATGGGTGAAAGAAAAATAGTTGCTCAAACTACATCTGCCTGGGTAGTGGTTCCCAACCATGGGTATTAGGACCCCTGGTAGTACAGTAACAAAAGTGGATTCACAAGACATTTTTTTTAAATCACAGAAGTTGGAAAGAAATTAAACAGAATTGGCCAAAAAAGACATTTTATAGTGCCGTACAGCAGCCTCATGCAGGACACTCACAATGCATTTGGTCGGACAGCACGGCAGTGTTCCTCCTCAAACACTCTTATGGTTCATGACCACGGGAGCTTTCCACATTGTAGTCGCTCTACATTAAGTCACATACGTGGAGCAGCTGGGTTTTCCAGACTGAAGTTCGGGTAAGGTCCTACAACACAAAGGACCTCCTGCTGGTTGTAGTTTACTCTGGCAGACTGCAATGTTTTTGGATGGGTCACACTGAGTATCTTCCTCCATTTTAACTCTAACTGACAAGACAGGCCTGTGGCATGAAAAAAAAGATTTATCAAATGTGCCACTACAGTGCATCAAATGAGCTGTGTTAATGGCCAGACAAAACAACAGCTGGCGGAGGTGTCTGAATTATTCTCTCCAGGCCAGACCTAATAATACAATTAAACCTACTGGCATATATTCTGAGTAAGGTTAATATTCTAGATGTCTAATTGGTCTAAGGTTTGGATAGCTTCATCCTGTTTTCTTTCTAGTTTCCAGTGATTCTCATGGAAGAACACGAACATAGAACCTTCTACAGTTCCGGTAGACAGCTGGGACTCTATTGTTTTAAAGCGAAACACACTATTCTAGCTATGAACAGTAAACATGATTTCAGGGATCATAGGTCTCAGATAGTTGGTCGAGGACATAAAAGTAGAATGAATAGAAAGGCAATTGAACTGTTTGGTGTGGTCATTCGATTAGTACACAACAAAATGGCGATTGTTGTTAGTTGTCACGGTGACAACACGCGTCAGTGGGGCCGTAAAGTTTGTCGCACTCGCTAGTTTGACAGTTTCAGTTAAGAGGGTATTGTAATATTAGCATTTATTGACTATATTTTGATGAAATACAAATAGAATTATGAAGCAATTAAATCTGGCACTTGCCGCAAACCTGTTAAATCTGGAAGTAAGCCGCTAGATCTTTGCCATAAAATGGTACACATAAAAATGGCTGTTCTATATTTATTCTATTTTATGGTCGAGGATCTTTTTGCTTATGAATGTTGGTTGTCGTTCATGACAGTATTTTTCTCTTGGCATATGCTTCTTTTGTCTGCGTTATATGCTCCAGTGATTATATGCTGCTGATTGTGTAACTGTTGTGTAATTCCTTGCAAAGGACACAATGGTATGAACAAGTCTGCTAAATAAAGGTAGCCTATTAGTATATAAAGGAATAGAGGGTAAAGAATGGTTGG
>JACXGM010000038.1:40787-64024 GCA_016801145.1 Umbra pygmaea
CAGACAGACAGACAGACAGACAGACAGACAGACAGACAGACAGACAGACAGACAGACAGACAGACAGACAGACAGACAGACAGACAGACAGACAGACAGACAGACAGACAGACAGACAGACAATATATATTTTCCTGAGATCAAAGCTAGTCTAGCAGGAAAAGCCCCATAACAATGTAACTGTAGATCTAACAGACACTGGGTGAGAGAGAGAGTGATGCATCCATTTTAAATGAGATTAGTGATTAGCTGTCATCATGGCCCATGGAGATATTACTGTCTGGGTCAGCAGCAGTGCACGGGCTCTGGAGCAGGGAAGGTTTGGTACAAGGCAAGCAGGAGGGCATGGCACCCTCCATCTGTGTCCTATAGTGATCAAGGCAACCAATAAATACTTATGTTAAAGACTACACACACCATGAAGCCTTAAGACAGTAGCTAGAGGAAAATTATATAGAGGTAATATATTAATTAAATATAATAAACAATAAATAAAAATAAATAAAAAATAAAAATAAAATAATAAAATGTGCATGCACTGTGATAGTATTACTAACTAATAACTAGTTACTAATGATAAATAGTATTGTTGTTACCGTAATATATATATTTTACCATTATTTAACCAGGTAAGTTGACTAAGAAGAACATATACTTATTTACAGCAACGACCTGGGAGCAATTAGGTTTAAGTGCCTTGCTCAATGACACAGCAACATTTTGCACAGGCGGGAATACAAACCATTGGGGAGTAACCACAAATATTTCTCCAGGTTCATAATAAGTGCCATCGTACAGACGGCTGTCGCAGCTTCATACATGCAGAGAAGACAGCATTGTCCATTCAGACAGCCTAATAACAGAGAAAAGAACCGCAGGTCCCTCGTACTTACAGACACAGTGCAGTCTAACATTAGGCACCACAATGCTCTCTTTGACTATCAGTGGGGGGTAGCAGGCTGTAGAGCACATCTGTAGTGTACATCGGGGGGTTACTGAAGCCATTCACATGTCAGAGTCTCTGTTATGTTGTCTGAGGTTCAGCCATTATTCAGACGCAGTGAAGAAGACGTCGAATCACTGCATTAGTAGCATTAGCATCAGACCTTTGCTCAACACACAGATATTGCTACAGTGCTTATTCAATATTATATATATAATATCCGTGTTCATCAAGACAGGGTATAGCTTGCATATGACTAACAAGATAGCAGCTCCAACAAATGGTAAAAGCTATTTTTTTACTTGATAACTTAAATATATTCCCATAGATAAAAGGTTAGGCTCCCAAATTGTAGTCTTGCCTCAAAAAGCTATAATTCTGGAGAGCATTTAACAATACATAGAACCACTACGCTATATACACCACTGTCCTTTGACACGAGTGTAGTATACATGTCAATCGGTTGTGATGAGACTAAACACACACATATACACAAAAGGCAATTGAGGTTATAAATCCTACGGTTAACCATATCATGACTCATGACATTGTAGAAGCACAGAAGCAATCTGATATTTACCCACACAGTACAGCTCTGGAATGTACAGCCCAGTGTAGTGAAGGGTGAATGCTGCAACAATAATATACAGCTTTTGTATAGTGCAGTAGTGTGATTGGTGTAACAGTAAAATACAGCTCTAGAATAGTGCAGTGTGATTGGTGTAACAGTAATATACAGCTTTCATATAGTGCAGTAGTGTGATTGGTGTAATAGTAATATACAGCTCTAGAATAGTGCAGTGTGATTGGTGTAACAGTAACATATAGCTCTTGAACAGTGCAGTGTGATTGGTGTAACAGTAATATATAGCTCTAGAACAGTGCAGTGTGATTGGTGTAACAGTAATATATAGCTCTTGAACAGTGCAGTGTGATTGGTGTAACAGTAATATATAGCTCTAGAACAGTGCAGTGTGATTGGTGTAACAGTAATAAATAGCTCTAGAATAGAGCAGTGTGATTGGTTTAACAGTAATAAACAGCTCTAGTATAATCCAGTGTGACTGGTGTAACAGTAATATACAGCTCTAATATAATGCAATGTGATTGGTGTAACAGTAATATACAGCCCTAGTATAATGCAAGGTGATTGGTGTAACAGTAATATACAGCCCTAGTATAATGCAAGGTGATTGGTGCAACACACATGTTTATAACAAAGAATGCTCATTAAAACTGCTCAGTTTCCAAAATTCTGTCTCATCTGTTATCTGCCCAAATTCCTTTACACATTACCACCTGTTTACTGTTCATGCATGCCTCCCAAATGGCTCACTGTTACCTATAGTTCACAGGTGAAGTGGGGTATGTAGTCAATAGGATGTAATTTGGCACACAGTTACATAGACACGGTTTTATTTAATGTCACTTCTGTAAACAGCTGCTCCTCTAAAAATCACAGTTACACAAACAAGACTTCCATTGGTTTTTCTTCTATAAATGGCTGTTAAAAATCACACTGTGTACACATCCAGGGATATCATTTATCCTGCACTGCATGTATGCCAACTTTACACGTCAAATATCAACAGCACACAAACACACACAAACACATAAACAAAAACATAATAATCATATACAGTACTTTTCCTTAACAAAAACCTCTTGTCAATCACTGAGCCCCTCCTGTGGACAGAGCCTTCACACAACCAATGACACACATGTCAATTATGCCCCCAGTCCTACCTTTCACTCGCCAAACTATCAATCAACACACAGCCAATGTCACAGATGTGTCATCCCAGCCCTCCAGCTACACCATCAGCACCCCAGGCCGCCAGTCAACTAGCAGACTGACACTGAACCGGCCTATGATATTCCAGAGGTTTTACTAGACCTCCTTCACTGATCTAATTGTTGAAGTAGCCCCAATGGATGATGTGCTTTCCAAATGGCACTATATTCCCTTTAGAGTGCATTGATTTTGAGTATGCTCTAGGACAGGGGTATTCAACTCTGAACCTCAAAGCCAGATCCACTCCACTTTTTCATTGCAACCCTCTAATCTGAGACTTATTCAGACCTAGGACACATATTTACACCTGGGACACCAGGTGAGTCCAATTAATGTTTAGGTAGAACAGAAAACCAGCAGGTTCCGGACCCCATAGGGTTAGAGTCGAAGACCCCTGCCCTAGAGCATGTTTGGGTCTTGCAAGGAAGAGGATTCCAGCTAGTACAGATAGACTTACAAATGGGCCCAATTCGTAAAATTGTAATGAACAATTATCCTAGTTATGTATTATATGAAATTTTTCATGAATATCATTCAGCCTATAACATCTACTTGGAGGGTATCTTAGACCACACATTTAGCGCATAAGATACATTATGTTGGCCTTATTGGGAGTAGCTGTATCATTTTATAAGAGTGAACTAACTTATTTAAATATTAGTTACCTTCTAATTTTAAGTAAACAAAATACTAAAAATGGAACAGTGTTTCGGAAGTAAACTAAACACTGACTGGTGCCAAAAAGAGGGACCATATCTCTCCGATACTGGCCTCTCTCCATTGGTTACCAGTCAAGTATAGAATTGATTTTAAGGTTTTGTTACTTGTTTTTAAGGCTTTACATGGTTTGGCTCCTCTGTATATTTCTGACCAACTGTATCATCCTTCTAGGTCTCTGAGATCATCGGATCAGCTTCTTTTAAATATTCCTTTGTCTCGATTAAAATCGAAGGGTGATCGTGCTTTTTCGGTTGTGGGCCCCAGGCTATGGAATAAACCTCCACTTACAATTAGGTCTTCCCACACTATCACTGATTTCAAATCCTGTCTTAAAACATATCTTTTTTCAATGGCTTTTAAAAATTGGCCTAGAGACACTTGTTTAAAATGTTCTGTTTGTGCAAACTGTGTTTTTATGATTTTTTTTTCATGTTTTGTTATCTTACTTTTATATCACTGTACAGCCTTTTAATTAACCTAGGTTATTTTTAAATGTGCTTTATAAATAAACTGACTTGACTTGACTTGACCATTACATCCACTCTAGCCAGAACAAACTATTTCTTATTACAGACGATAAGATAACCAGAAAAGTTATTTTACCACATGAGTTACAGTTAATGCTTTAAACCTTTTATAGGACTAGTAAATGTTAGGAACTAGCATTTTTGATCCAGGGGTTGAAAACATCAATTTAAATAATACAAAATACAGACAATAGTAGAATGGCAAAATCGACATTTCACAATATCGAACAAAGAAATGCATACAGTATGGACAAAATAAGAATATGTATTTTCATAAATGTTGGTTATATTGTCCCTGTGTTAGGTAAAATAAATATATAATAATAATTTTCAAAATCTACATAAAATTTTGGCAAACAAATGAATGGAACATTATGTAGTGCAGCTTTAATCTAGCTAGAAAAAAATCCTCAATAATGTAGCATTCAGCTAAATCATTGCTACTAAATTAAAGTAAAGCTAAATCAATGCTACTAAAACAATTTAAAACTAAGTGAATATATGTAAAACAATATAAAGCTAAATCAAGGATACTAAAACAGTGTAAAGCTTAATCAATTCTTCTAAGAAAATGTAAAGTTAAATTCATTTTACAAATACAATGTACAGCTAAATCAATTATATGGATACAATGTAAAGCTAAATCAATGCTACTAATACAATATAAAGCTAAGTCAATTCTACTAATACAATCTAAAGCTAAGTCAATGTTACTAATACAATGTAAAGCTAAAATAATACCATGAAAGAAATGTAAAGCAAAATAAATGTTGCTAATATAATGTAAAGCTAAATCAATTCTACTAATACAATCTGAAGCTAAAACAGTTATACTAAAACAATGTAAAGCTAAATTAATTATATTAAAACATTGTAAAGTTAAATTAATACCACTAAAACATTGTAAAGCTAAATCAATTCTGCTAATATAATGGAAAGCTAAATCAATTCTGCTAATACAATGTAAAGCTAAATCAATTATACTAAAACAATGTAAATTTAAATCAGTGCTACTAAGAATATGTAAAGTTCCCACCTTGCTTTTCTCTTGCTGCAGCTCTATCTGGATGTCTGTGAGCTTGGCTCTGAGGTCTTCGTTGGCTGCCTGCAGAGCCGTTAGCGTGTCAGACCTCTCCATCTTGCCTCGGCCCCCAGTGCCTGCACCCCCGGGTCCCTTCTTGGACATCGTGAGGCCCTGGAGGGGCTGGAGGTACTGCTCCAAGGGCCCAAGCTCTCCCCCCACCCCTTGGAGGAACCAGGGAACCGCCTGCGCACCTTCTAGTGTCTTCAGC
This sequence comes from Umbra pygmaea, assembly GCA_016801145.1. Classification (NCBI taxonomy): domain Eukaryota; kingdom Metazoa; phylum Chordata; class Actinopteri; order Esociformes; family Umbridae; genus Umbra; species Umbra pygmaea. The sequence goes on from JACXGM010000038.1 coordinate 46,065, forward strand.
CTTCAGTCAGCCAATAGTCTTCAGCTGCATCCTCTGGCCCACTGGAACAGAAACAACAAAGCGTAATTTAGAAGGTATAGCTCAGTCTTACGAGTGGGAAACAAATGCTCTTGTGAAGCCCTGACCAACGTTTACTTGGTGAAACTGGGGAAAGTCTGGTTAGTCTGGTATGGACACCAGGAAGAATGGGGAGGAGTCATTGAAAGACTTATCCAACACTGTGTCAGGGCCCAAGCCTATAATCCTCTGCTCATTGTCAGCCTCCTTTCTGCAATAACCTTTTAGCCACAAAGTGTATGCTGTCCTCCGTGTGACTAACAACAGAATAGGAACGCTAACGTGTGACTTACAACAGAATAGGAATGCTAAATGGTGACTTACAAAAGAATAGGAACGCTAACGTGTGACTTACAACAGAATAGGAATGCTAACTTGTGACTTACAACAGAATAGGAACGCTAACGTGTGACTTACAAAAGAATAGGAACGCTAACGTGTGACTTACAACAGAATAGGAACGCTAACTTGTGACTTACAACAGAATAGGAATGCTAACGTGTGACTTACAACAGAATAGGAACGCTAACATGTGACTTACAACAGAATAGGAACGCTAACTTGTGACTTACAACAGAATAGGAACGCTAACGTGTGACTTACAACAGAATAGGAACGCTAACGTGTGACTTACAACAGAATAGGAACGCTAACGTGTGACTTACAACAGAATAGGAACGCTAACTTGTGACTTACAACAGAATAGGAACGCTAACTTGTGACTTACAACAGAATAGGAACGCTAACTTGTGACTTACAACAGAATAGGAACGGTAACTTGGCTCAGCAGGCTAGTGATATTCACCTGTGTCCACATTTGAAGCACATGTAAACATGATTGCATTCAGTGGGGATTTTCCTGGCACTCCAACTGCAACTCTTTTATACATACACCAATGCTAACTCACTTCAACGGATTGAGGCTCATTGATGGTGAAATACTCTAACCAATCAATGTTGCTGTACCAGGATAATCTACTTATCCACTTCCATTACATACATAAGGGACATTACATGGGACTGAACATCTTATTTAGTAACCTTTAGTTAGGTTTATGGTCTTAGTTTTATTTATAATCCCCAGAGTTTATACCCATATCCCCACCATTGAGTCCTGTATAGCCCCTAGTAAATAAAGCCAAAATGAAACACAGGCAGTTTGTTGCGGGTTGGCTACTGAAATCCAATACAGGGACACGTTTCCGAGCAACAACTTTCTCTCTCTCTTGCCTCTCTCTCGCCCTGGACAGGCACAATGTGAATTATTCATGAACCAGTCTAGACCTGACCAAAAAAAATATAGTAGGAAGAACTGAGATACCTTCCAAATGTTTTAAATATACAGCACATGCTTATTCAATGCAAAGCTGAACCACTGATCAAAGAAAAATTCAGACTGAGCAATTGAAAGAAAAAAACATTTTCAATATGTCTGTTGAGCCAGATTGATGCGTTAAAAACCAAATCGAGTAAAGACCTACAGACATTTGACAAATATTGTACATGGAATCACCAAGGAGAGTTCTGAGAACCTTTACCCTATTCCTGGTGACTCCAAGCCATCTCACAGTTTTGTTGTAGCACTGAACTATGCACCTGAATCAAGCAGCCAAGGGCTTGTAAATTAGTTGAAAAGTTGATTCAGATGTGCTAGCTCTGGGATACATCAAATATAATGGCTGGGGGTCCCCTGGAGATGTTTGGCATCCACCGGACTAGGGTATAGGTTTTTGATTTAGGTGCAAACATTGCTTGGAAATGAGATACCACCAAACACATCTAGTAAAGCTTCTCCCTTCTGGTCGAAGGACGACCAAAGCAAGTTACAGCATATTAAGTGTTCTTCCTTGCTTGGGGTTGTTCAGCAATCTGTTGAGCACAATTAAGTACAGTTCTTTTCTAAAACAATTATAAAGCATACAGCATAATTGGCTTTGCTCTTCCCATCACCCCATTAACAGGGTCACTCGGTTATGAGAGAAGATCTCTATGTAACAACAGTAAAAGGTTTAAACTGAGATTTGTGTAAGCACTCGTCTCCAGAACGTATTCTTAGAAAACAGACAGACAGAGCAGGAATGAAGGAGAAAGGGATGGAGAGAAGGGGGAGAGAGGTAAAAATAGAGAAAGAGAGGAGAGCCAGAGTAAAGGAGAAGAAGGCTAATTCCCTTTTTATGGCATGTGAGAAATTATCTGCGACCGTCTAACACTGTAACACTGTAACTATGATATTGTACAGCTATATAGGCCACGTTGAGTAATGACCTCTCTCTACCATGATGCAACTGGGAATATCGCTCACGCCACAGCAGAGCACTACACCCGACATCCAGGAACAATGATGTTTTTGGGGAGACGTTCAGCCTTTAGTGATGCAATGAAGTGCAAATGATAAATGAAAGAGCCGATGCCTTGATTTAATTCGAGCCAAAAAAAGAATCCTGCTGCAAAAGAAAATGTGAATTATTTTGCAAAAAATTATTAATGGACATTCCATGAAGGGGATGAAAGCTTTATTTTTTTAATAACTGTTAAGTAAGATTGACATTTTAAAGTAGAAATGAACGTTAAGCTAATTTAATCCTATAATTAAAGTAAAGGTGTCTGGTGCTACAACAGCGTGATCATATTTAGAGGGCATCTGTGTAACTTTAGTCTTAGTCCTGCAGAGAATACATTTTTTTCTGATAGTAAACAAAATAATGGCTAGCTATCTTTTATAGAACGAAACAGCTCAATCTAACTTTCTAGTCAGTGAGGACAATGGAGTTGTAAACACTCCTTTCTGATACCAAGCTGTACTGTAGACATCTTCTGCTGTGCCTCAAAGAATTTTACTGCTTCTGAAATGGCAAGCCTGCGTCCTACATAGTGCCCTACATTTCACCAGTGACCTATGAGTCTTTGTTAAAGTAGTGCACTACACAGACAAGTGCCGTGTCAGAGAGTCTGTGTCTAGGTCAGGGCACCATTAAGTCTACACCGCGTTCTAAAAAATATGCAAGTGTCATAAACATTAAATATTTTGTCTTTTTAATCAAACTCATGGATGGTGTTGTGTCTCCGGACTCTTTGGTTCACTGAAATCAATCTCACACACCTGTTATAATTAGTTTGCCAGGTGAGCAAGGAAAACTACTTAAGAAGGATGTTCCACATTATTAAGCAAGCCACAGGTTTCAAGCAATATGGGAATGAAAAAGGATCTCTCTGCTGTAAAAAAGCGTAAAATAGTGCAATGCCTTGGACAATATATGAAAACATTTGATATTTCACAAAAACTTAAGCGTGATCATCGTACTGTGAAGAGATTTGTGGCTGATTCAGAGCACAGACGGGTTCGTACAGACAAAGGCATAATGAGAAAGGTTACTGCCAGACAAATTCATCGGATTAAGAGAGCAGCTGCTAAAATGCCATTACAAAGCAGCAAATAAGGAATTTGAAACTGCTGGTTTCAAACCTCAAGGTGTAGGATCCTCCAGAGGCTTGCAGTTGTGCATAAACCTAATATTCGGCCACCCCTAACCAATGCTCACAAACAGAAACAGTTGCAGTGGGCCCAGAAATACATGAAAACTAATTTTCAAACAGTCTTGTTTACTGATGAGTGTCGTGCAAATCTGGATGGTCCAGATGGATGGAGTAGTGGATGGTTGGTGGATGGCCACCATGTCCCAATAAGGCTGCAACATCAGCAAGATGGCAGAGTCATGTTTTGGGCCGGAATCATGGGGAGAGAGCTGGTAGGCCCCTTTAGGGTCCCTGAAGGTATGAAAATGACCTCGGCAAAATATATAGATTCTGACTGACCACTTTATTCCATGGTACAAAAAGAAGAACTGTGCCTCCTGTAGCAAAATCATTTTCATGCATGACAATGCACCATCTTATGCTGCAAGGAATACCTGTGTGTCATTGGCTGCTCTGGGCATAAAAGGAGAGAAACTCATGGTGTGGCCCCCATCCTCCCCTGACCTCAACCCTATTGAGAACCTTTGGAGCATCCTCAAGCAACAGATCTATGAGGGCTGGAGGCAGTTTGCATCAAAACAGCAGCTCTGGAGACTATTCTGACATCCTGCAATGAAATTCAAGCAGAAACTCTCCATAAACTCACAACTTCAATGGATACAAGAATTGTGAAGGTGATATCAAAGAAGGGGTCCTATGGTAACATGTAACCTGCCCTGTTAAGATGTGTTTGATTGAAATAGCTTCTGATTTCAGTAAATATGACCTCCTAATGCTGCAAATTCAACAAATGACCATTTTCAGTTATTAACAACATATAAAATGTTTTGAAACTCTGTTGTGCATAATAATTTGGAACAGTGCATTTTGAGTTTTTTTTGTTGAAAAGAATATTGTTCTCATTGGGTGGTTTGTCCAATGACATTCAACTACCCTAACTGTTGTTGCCTTGAAAATTATATTGACTGTCATTTGCATCGACTATATAGGAAAATCATTATAAAATATAATTTGCATAATAATTTGGAATGCAGTGTACATTGGCCACCAAGAGCAGCTATAATAATGCCCACATAACAGATGTGACTTTCCCTTTTCAAACCCTGACCTCTGGGAGGACCGAAGTGGAGGGAAGTAGTGATGTGAGCTGCACACTAATGACTGGGGCTGCATCTCAATCTGCACTACATATACAGTTTATTCACTGTTCTCCATCCACAGCCCTATCCTATAGGGCTCCGTTCAAATTTACAGCACTTGAAAGCAAGTCATTTGACAGCGGTCTGTGAAAAATGAGCGTTCCCATTTCCATGGATACAACAGCTCTGAGCCCACAGCTAGTCACACCTCACAATGATGGATTTCATTAGGCCTCAATGTCTACCACAAAAAAAGCAGCAGATACTCTGCCTTTTTTATCACTTTGGTGCTATTCTTTGTAGTACATTTTCAGGAAAGAGCACTATACTCAGCAAAATCTGCAGTGTTACTTTAACTCGGAGGGTGTTCAATTTAACACTACATCAGTGTTTATATAGTTCTCATGGATTCCGAGTTAAATTAACACTTCGATAGTGTTAATATTTTAACATGTCAATAGTGTTAAACCTGGAGTGTTAATTTCTCATTTACATTTTTCCCAGCATGCATTTTTAAGTAAATGTGACAGATACCAAACCAGAGTACGTTTTTACAGCCCAAACTACCACCTCAATTCCACTCTCAGCCCTCAAATTGCACGTTCACATGCGCCTTCGCCATTTGCACAAGTGTCCCAAAGCTGAGGGACTAAAAATAATCAATGGTGTAGGAGTTAATTAGTCACTCCGATACCCACTTCAAGAGTGTGCACCAAAGCAGCTGCAGCTAACAAGTGGCTAAGGAAGTAGACTCCCATAATGCATTGGGTTAATTTTAAGCATGTGCAATTTAGCAAAAAAAATGTATAGGCGTGCCCAGTGAAATGACATGTGTTTGTTTGACACATAAAATGAAATATGTCAAAAATAAAATGTTAAATTGTTAATAATGGTAATTTCATTTTAATAGAGGTGGGATTTGTAAAATTTGAAATTCATTCTTAATCTAAAAATTTACAGTGAACCATGAATTCTACCAGTCAAGTCAGAAGTAGTATGTCCCAAGGTTGATGTGTTTACTAAACCCCAAGCCACCCTGCGGAAAGTCACCCTCTGAGTTTCGTCATCAACACGTGAACACGGAGGGCCCCCCGAGCGACGGGGGAGGGTGTAGGGGTCGGTTTGGGATTCACAGGATGTGTTGGTTGCGTGTACTATGTGTGTCTGTGTATATCAATGAGAGGCAGGCTCCTTACGGTGTATCAATTCACACTGTCCAAGCATTTTTCTGTAAACTTCTTCACCAACTAAAATGAAATACCTAAAATCCACAAAGAGAAGCATATAACCATAACACGAGAAAAAAAAGATTAAGCAATCAGTAACTTTACTAAAGTAACTCAAAATCCCTGTGGGTATAGTTTATCAGTAAAATGTAAGGGTTTTGGTGTCCTTAATGTAGTACAATACAAAGCTGTTTGATTTTGAAGACAATTATGTTGCCTTGACAAAACCAACTACGGGGTTTTCAAGGGATAGCATATGATTTGTTTTTGCAAAGGTGGGCCTTTATCTATCATACTTCCCCAGAGTTATTGTGGATAACATTCATATTCAAATATTTTGTTGTTGATTTTTCATTAATTCATGGTTTTACAGAACCTGATTGCAGCAACAGTAAATGATAATAACCCCGAAAATGGCAAATAGCATCAACACACCTTGTACTAAAAAAATAAGCTATATGTCAGTGTTTCGAGCCTGACTATGGCTTCCCTAACTACTAACTGACTACAGGCTTCCGTGTTGGGGGAACAGTGCAAAAAGAATCATCCGGCTTGACGACGTGTGTTTGGATGATCCATACGAGTGCACCTAACCATCCCGCATCTGTCCAAAACGTTGCAGAGCTGCTGACAAGGCAGGGTCAGTGGGACATGGACAAGACCAATTGGGAGGGGAGAACACATCCTTCGTGGGTCATAATGGACTGTTGGAATAAAATACGTTTTGGAAATCTTTCAAATACTCTGTTTGCTCTAGCCTGCCTAGTAATTGGATGGGGTTCAGCATTTAGGAACTATTGATCCATTAAACTAGGCAAGCTTAATCGAACACAGATTCACACTATTTGAAATCAGGCCTGTTCAGGCTTCTGTAGAGAGCAGTAAGTGCTCTCCATTGCTGGTATTTTACTGCACACTGTATTGAGCACAATTACATGCAGTTGTTCTGGAATAAAACGGATGAAGAACATTGTGTAATGGACTGCCGCTGCCCTCTTCCCATTACATAAATGGGGTCAATCACATTACGTTATTGTTTTACCAATCATGGTGTTACTTATATCACAAAACAGAATGAACACATGACATGTCCACAATGTATTTCAGGTTTCATGTTAACAGAGTGAATATTTTATGAACAGGAATCCCAATCTTGACAATTTGACTAAATTAAATTCACACAAAATTTATGATGCAGTGTGTATGTACCAAATATAAATTCAAAAATCTCATTCTCCACTACGGTTGCATGGGGAAAAACCTAGCAAAATATATTTGAAGTGGGTGATTCAGAATATGAACCCAGATACAATAACGTTTATTACAGAACACACGCAGAGACTCAGATTCATCCAGTTGCCCTGAAAAGGTATTGTGTTAGAAACCCTTGAAATATGCGGTGCTAATGTCACTGCCTCCCTCAGTTCGCTGTATTATTGCAAGGCCAGGGTTTGAATTCTGCTAACAGATTAGCCCAGGTTCCCACGGAAGGGGATGCAATTGGCCAACTCAGCAGGTTTTTGGGTGTTAATTTTTGTGAAATAACTCTGGGTGTTTTAAAATTTAGTATTTTAAGTACTGTGTATGTAACTTTGTGTTGTCAATGGACTGTCACTCTTTTCTTGACCATGTTGCCATTGCAAATGCAAATCGGCTCTCATTCAGCTTTGTTAAATAAAGGTTAATTAAAGTATTAAAATACAATGAGACAAAAACAATGAATGCCTCTCCAGTGGGCTGTAGGAATGCTCTTAGGCAACTGTACTGATGAGAGCTTAAGTTGATTGGATATTCTTGTGAGATATTAGTGTGAAGAATCTAAGTTATCCAAACATAACTAGATTGTTGTTATGAATAATAAAGAATTTTGGACCATACAATTATATATGCAAAATATGCTAAATGTAAGTTCTAGAGATTTGTATTTCAGTATTAACTTAATTTTAGAATTCACTGCCAAATTAGAAATGTTTTGTGATGCCATTCTTGTTCATGACTTACTATTATTATCTACGGTATATAAGTACATAGAATTTGTGTATATTGACACCACATTTACAGTATACTTGATTGATCCGCAGGTACAACCTTATTGCAATAAGTTAAGAACGACCACCTAATGAGCAACTTCATGTGAAGAACACATTTTCTACCAAAACATCAGATATACCTATGTTAAGATGAATGCACCAACTGAAATTTCCTCTCGTTAGATGTCTAGTTAACTAGCCTAATTACTGAAATACAAATAAAATAATGTTAAATTGTAACATAACTTCTAGTCCTGAGGTCTTGTAGAGATGGCTAATATGACAATGAGAAAGTGAACTCTCCTCAAGCACCCCAAAATTGTGATAGCAGGAGAGTGGTCTTAGCGCCCTGAACTAAGTAGACTTGTAACAATAGAGATGTCATAGACAGTGATCAAGCATATCTCACTGTCTCTACGCACATGAGCATGCCATGTTTTCCAGAACATGACAGCATGGGAAAACATTCCAGCCTCATGGTGTCCTTCGTCCTGAAGGCGGTCTTCATTTTGCCACATGGTAAAACCATTACATCATGCTCTGGCTGGCAGCGACTGTAGTGAGAAGACAAGCATCTCTAGCTGGCTGGGTCCATATTATTCTGCATAGAGATAGCTGCTGCTGTTTTTAGTATCCAGCATATTCAGTCAGCAGAAGCTGGCTCACATCATAATTAGGAAGAATTAAAATCACACCAGAAAATAAAAAGCAAATTATCGTGATTAAAACATGGGTACCACGGGTACCGGTCGCTACGCAACAACTCCACCCCACAGCATCCTCTCACATCCTGTCCTTAGCAACCCGACAGGAGAAATAAAATCAGCATACAAGCATTACTAGACCAACCTTAAAACCATGATCCAGTTTGTGCTGTGAGCGCTGTCAGCCCGCCTCGCCCTGGCTGCCTTAGCTTGGGAACTGGGCTAGAGTCCCCATTTTCAGCTCTGAGCTTCGGTACATGCTGATAAAATGAACACGGGTCTGTCTGGTGCACGTCTGTTCCGTTAGTCTCTAGAAACTTGACGCTATCTCTATCTCAGCATTCCCAGTCACAGCCGCTTTCTCTCTCTCTCTCTCTCTCTCTCTCTCTCTCTCTCTCTATCTCTCGATACTGTACCTCTCTCCCTCTATGTCTTTCTGAAAATAGATGTGAGTTCTGCCTGCAAGGAATCCCAATCTAGCTTGTCCCAATCAGCCCCTTCCCCAAAACCTGAAATATTGGATGCAGAGAGTGGTTGATGAGTCTTCCTAAAAAAAAGAGGGGGGGCAGGCAGACGGGAAAAGAGATGACCCAGGGAGAGCGGTCATCAGGCAGAGGAGGCAGGAGATTGTGATGCTTACCGAGGACACTCCTCCCTCCCTAGAGGAGAGGGGGAATCAGACAGGCAGCAGGAGGGAGGAGGCCGAGGAGGAGGATGCCGCGTTGGATGATGTTGCTGCATATGCGCACGCACCACACGCACACGCACAGTCACGCTAGTGTGTGTACGTATGTGTGCGCTGTTACGTCTGCGCAGCCATGGTCAGATAGGGCGGTGTGCTTTGTCTACCGCCGGCGCCGGTTGAGATAGCAGGCTCTCTGCTGGGTGGCTCCCCTTCTAGCCGGGGAGGTGCAATGCTTTTTGGCTGTGGGAGCTCCGTGTGTGGGCTTGGCTCTCTGTCCGGGGAATGTGCTCGCTGCCAGCCTATACCCACCTTTAGCCTCCATCGTGCTCCGCTCCAGCTCCTGTCACCACCTGGTCACCGCAGTGTTGTTTGCAGCTCCTCCCCATGTTAAGGTATAGCACACAGACACGTCATCACAGAGTAGACAGGACGGTGCGACCTGATCAGCATGGTAACAAGGGAGACAATATCAGTACACTAGCAATATGTTACATTGAAGGAATACGTTTCATATCTACAATGGATGGGATCAATATAATTTCAATATTAGTACATATAGAGAGAATTCTTTATATGTGGACTATTTGGGAATGGGATGTGTTCTTTAATTGATTTGAATTTAAATGGAACTGAATCCATCTCATGGTGTCTTATAATAAATATATGGGGATACAAGAGATGTATGTTACATATACAGGGGATGGAGGATGCCATGGTGATGGAGGATGCCATGGTGATGGAGGATGCCATGGTGATGGAGGATGCCATGGTGATGGAGGATGCCATGGTGATGGAGGATGCCATGGTGATCGAGGAACTAGGCTCTTAACAGAACAAACTCATCCTGCAGAGGGCGGCACAAGGCACATGCTCACGAGTGGATTATGGAGATAGATTTTTTGGAAAGGCGTTATTGCATTGAATTTACATTCATAGCTCTGTGCCTCCTCTAGGCATCCACAAGTGGCAAGCTTCCGAACAATGAGCCGCATATATTAAATTAAAGTCATTGCATTTAAAGATATCTCCTCACACTAGTTGCGGCTGCTGGTCTTTCAAAGAGGGGAAGCTCATTTTTGTCCTACATCATAAAAATTGTCCATTTATTAATACGTAAAATTAAGCCTATAATCCTTTGCTGGACGTACCAATCACAAAATGTGTCGGTTAAGGTCAATAGCACAGGCAGTTGTATCAATCATCAAAGGTGTGTTCAGTTGTTTTTTTGTTTTGTGGGAATGTTTTGTGCTGAACGTCATGTTTTTTGTCAAACAGATTTTTCGGAAAAGTTGCTACATAAAGTTGCAACATTTTTCATGCTATTATAACGACTGCATATCGTATGAGCAGTTGCCTGATTACAGCCCCGAAATCGGTTTGCTAGCCACGCCCACTTTTTTGTTTGAGCTATTCAATAATGGAGTGAAGCAGAATGTAAAATTCAGTTCTAAAAATCAGGCTAAATGAGCAGGGCCACTGATCTCATGTTCACGATGAGGAACATTTCAATTACTCTCACAATGCGACTGTCTGTAATAGTTACAATACTGTAACTGAAATAAAAAAAATAAAAACAGAAACTTGCGACATCTGTGGCATTGTGCTTTGTGATGAAACTGCACATTTTAGAGAGGCCTTTTCTTGTGGCCAGCCTAAGGCACACCTGTGCAATAATCATGCTGTTTAATCAGCATCTTGATATGCCACACCTGTGAGGTGAATGGATTATCTCGGCAAAGGAGAAGTCCTCACTAACACAGATTAAGACAGATTTGTGAACAATATATAAGAGAAATAGGCCTTTTGTGTACTTAGATCTTTGAGTTCAGCTCATGCTAAATGGGCGCAAAAACAAAAGTGTTGCGTTTATTATTTTGTTCAGTGTAATTAAACTACTTTAAGTTACTTAAAATGCTTTATAAATATGTTTTTTGTTGTGTATAGGTTTAGTATGATACAATATTCAATAAAATATCCAATCATTAACTTCCCCAAGTATTTAAATGATTTGAATGAGGTTTAATTGTAAATTGAATAAGAAATCATTGTTATTTACAGAAACAAGCTGGGAACAATTAGGGTCAACTGTCTTGCTCAAAGATAGCATTTTAGAAGCTTCACCTTGGCATTGGGGGGTATTCAATCCAGGGTCCTAATGGACCCCAATCAGATGCCCTAACCACTAAGCCACTTGCCACCCCTAGATAGTGATTGCCTGATCATGTTGGGTACAGACTTGTGTGGTACTTACTGTCTCTGGGCATGATCCAATTGATCTATTTAATCATAGTCTATTTCTGTTGAAAATGTGAATGTTTGAATGTAAAACCAATTTTATCTGGATGTCTGAATATAAAAACAAATTTACGTTGGTAAGAAATACAGATAAAAGAAATAAATATGAGTTACATACATTATGCAATTTTTATGCAATTTCCCAGTAATGCTACTGTAATTAATGGAAACAAATGGACACAGGTGGAAATTTACAAGAGTACAAGAGTATCGATACTTGAGTACTTTTCTGAGTTCACATGTTTTGGAAAGTCTCTACTGATCAGGGAAACTTGCCAGTGACCATGATTGATATTTTCTTTAATCCTTCTATTTGTTTTATAGGTCACTTTTAAGACATTAACTCCCTTTAGCTGATCATTTTGGTCTTAAGTAGAACTCAGAGTTAATCAGCACGTCTGCAAATGGAGAAAAAATTTAGCAGGTCTGAACCCGAAACATTGAGTCTAGGGTACCGTTTAGAACATCTGTTGGGTGGCAGAATTATGGGCATTCCTCCTATCCCTGTACACCACGTTCCAAGTTATTATGCAAATTGAAATTAAGTGTTAGAAACATTAAATATTTTGTTTTTCAACCAAACACATGGATGGTATGGTAACATTGGTTTCCTAATATAAAGTATGGACTCATGGGTGTATACGTATATTTATGTTTCTTTGTCTTCCAGTCTAGGTGCTGTTTTTTTGAGTTGTGGTTATGTTGTGGTTATGTATGTTAGTATATTGTGTGGAACTTTGGCACCACCCCCTGGACAGCTGCGAGGCTTCTATGTCTATTCATTATGATATTATCCAAGTGCTTGTGTGATCAGATTAACAATTACCATAACAAGTTAATGAGTCCGCGTCAGAGTGTAGTATTTCTATGTGTATATATATATATAATTCCGTCGTATAGTTCCTGAACCTGTATGATTTTGCTACGCTACCAGATGACTTGCTATTCTTGTGACTGCTGAGTTCATTAAAGAACGACAGAACTCAATTAATTTCTTGCTTGGTCTCCCTCCTTCACCTCAACATTAACATCAAGGTTGTGACACATGTTTATTGGAATTACCAATAAAAATATTACTTGAAAAGGACATACATCCACTCGGTGCAGACACCATAATATAAAAAAGATTTGGTCCAAAACTTTTGAGTGAGACGAACGAGGACAAGCTTTCCATTTTCTTCCCACACAGGCGTTTGCACTTGACACACAGCTCGCTGGACAGATATACATTTCCTCCATGCTTTTTGATAGATTTGAAATAATATTAATATTTCCTGGTGTTCAAATATAGACTATGTATTCTTCCATTTCACTAAAACCCAATCCACATATGCATTCCGATTTAAGTGTGGGATGGCTTCTTTTTTTTTGGATTGGCGTGGAAAGAGGCACACTAATGAAATACAGATAAAAGAACAACAACGCATAATAAATTATTATCTTGTATTCTAGAACAGAAAAGGGGAAATAATATTGTAAATGTAGTAGTGCTGTCCGTTAGATGCATTATTAACAGCGTTAACGCAAATCCATTTTAACGGCGTAAATGTTTTTATCGCGAGATTAATGCTCTTTTTGGCCTGGCAAACTTTGTAGTTTTTTTCACACGCTGTTGTAACAACTAGTAACGTTAGGAAAAACTACAACACCAGACCAGATTTAGCTAGACCGGAAATAAAACAATAGGCTCGCCGCACACACCATCTCAATGGCACACACTTGTTTGGCCTTGCGAGCTGGCCAAAGAGTAGAATGCTACGTTACGTTTTGAGTGGATGGCGAGCGGGAGACACCGAAATGGATACCATTAAAATTCTGAATGGAAAGTTTATTTTTTTAAAGTTGCCAAATGGTTCCATTGACAATACCAAAGTGATCTGTGTGTTTGATCGTTGTGAACTGAGCTACCATTGCAGTATGTCCTGTCTGAAATATCACTTGATTGCAAAGCACACAAAGCCAGGCGACAATGGATGACTTTAGATAGTATATGCCAATGTTGTTTTCAATAAAAAACATTTGCACAAAGCAAGCTGATCCACTTTTCCATGTAGATAAGAGCATTAAAATGAGAAAAAAATAATGGGACAAAAAGAAATCAAGGGACATTTAGAACAGATACAAATGTGCGATTAATTGCGAGTTAACTACGACATTAATGCGATTAATCGCAAATAAATATTTGAATCGTTTGACAGCACTAAAATGTAGGCTAACTATTGTCTTGTTTTAAATTATAATGTTCAGTAATTACTAACTAATTACTTGAATTGTGAAACTAACGAGTTAGGTTACTTATTACAACAAAAATGTTGTACTGTAATGCGTTAATCCCCAACACTGGCCATCAAGACTGTGACTAGTCATCAAGTATTATTTGTGTCCCAGCCGTACCATTACAATTGACGTATGTCAATATATTCATTCTAGAACATGTTTTCTACAAATTAGTCCTAACCATCCCATCTGGTTTACTAGTATACAGTTTGGTGGGTGGGTGTGGTTAAGTCCTTTGTATCCAATGACAGTAGTATATGAATGGACAAACAGAAGCCATTCATTCCTATGAAGAGCAAGTGAAGTCAATTAAAAGCACTTTTTCGGTGGTAGCCGAGCGTACTGCACAGACTCACACTGAGCGTGACGATGAAGATGTGACGTGAGCAACGTGTCTGAACGTCGAACTACTTCTCGTAGGTTAGCCAAGAGAAATCTGAATCATTACGAATCTTGCCTCTTGCAGAGAAAGGAGAACGTGAGTAGGAGTTGTCCATGAGCGTACAAGCAGGAGCAACTTTTGGTAAGTATTCTGATGAATTATTTTGTCATTTTGACAGTATGCCTCCACGTCCCCCGATTGTCTGTGGGCTTCTCCTGGACTTTACCGTAATTTTTCTGCTGTGCGACAGTAAGTTGTGTGTTTATGACACAATAGTTAGCATATTTTCACAAAAACGGATGCTACAGGGCCATTTTGTGAGATAATGGACAAGGTAATGGAGCTTTTTATACATTGTTCTGTTTCTTTAGAAATAAACAATGGACAAATAAAGTATTTAAAAGCTTCGGATGTAAATTGAATCTCTGTCAAAGTGACCCATAAAATGAATGGGAGTCTATGGAATGCTAACGTGAGGTGATAGCCAGGTTGCATCAGAATCCACCCAGGGCTGCTTCAACTTCCGGGTCTATGCCTACCCCCTTGACTTATCTCGAAGCAAAGGGTGATGCAATGAGTGATGTAGCGCCTTACCGAATATAACCTTGCATCAAACTAATTTATTTAATTTTTTAATTTTTTTTATTTAACCTTTATTTAACCAGGTGGGCACGGTGAAAACAATTTCTCATTTAAAACGGCGACCTGGCCAAGATAAAGCAAAAAGGTGCAAGTACAGACAGAGTTACACATAAATACAAATACACAAGAATTACACAAAGGGTACAGTAAAGACGAAAGATAAAAAAATACAGTCGAAATTCAGTTGAAATTGAATGAGGTAGATGTAAATACATGTACAATTAGTGCAAAGAAATCTTAGGTTTAGAGGTGGATCGAATTAGTATACATAGCAGGCAAATACCAAAGTTAACATTAGTATGACAATTTACTGTGCAAATGGTAGCAGTGCAAATAACAGCTGATAAATAATATATTTAAAATAAATACTGTTCAAGTCAGTATATACACAGGTGCTTATTTGGCAGAGTGCCACGGTAATGGATCAGATAGGGAAAGGTAGTATACATGTGGGGGGGGGGTCAGCAGGTGCAATGGTCAAACAGAAGCTCTGATAATTGAGATTTAAAGGAAGTTAGGGGGACAGTGGTCATGAGTTTCAGAGTCTTCTGTAGCTTGTTCCAGTCGCTAGCTGCGGCGAACTGAAATGCATTTCGGCCAAAAGAGGTGTGGGCTTTAGGAGTGATCAGGGAGATGTACCTGGATGAGCGCAAGTTACAGGAGGGTGAGGCAATGGTGAAGAGTGAGTTCAGGTAAGGAGGGGTTTTTCCTAGGATTGATTTGTAAATAAGGTGATACCAGTGGGTCAGGCGCCGAGTGTCTAATGAGGCCCAGTCCACTAGTGCATATTGATCACAGTGGTGGGTGTTAAATGAGGCATTGGTAACAAATCGAATAGCACTATTATAGACTACGTCTAGCTTTTTAAGTAGGGAGGTAGAGGCAGTTCTGTAAATTACATCCTCGAAATCAAGGATTGGAAGGATGGTCATTTTTACCAGGGTCTTTTTGGCAGCATAGGTGAAGGAGGCCTTGTTTCTGAATAGGAAACCAATCCTAGATTTTATTTTAGATTGGAGAATGTTAATGTGACGCTGAAATGAGAGTGAACAATCTAACCAGACACCTAGGTATTTGTAGGTGTCCACGTATTCCAGTTTGGACCCATCCAGAGTGGAGATGCTAGACAGGTTGGCGGGTATGGGAAGTGTGCGGTTGAATTTAGTTTTGGTGGGATTTAAGAGCAGTTGAAGGTTATAGAAGGCGTGTTGAATGGAGTCGAAGCTCTTTTGGAGGTTAGTTAATACAGAGTCCAATGAAGGGCCGGAACTAAACAGCTAGGGATTGTGTCCTATGCATACTCATCAACTTAACTCCGCATGAATCGTTTTAAAACAGCTGGTCTAGTGACACCTTTAATAATATTGATTATTGAACAGTTTAGGTAAACTATGTCACTGTTTCTAATGGATTTTTATTGTACATTTCTCCTGGCACTACTAACACTGCAGAACCCAACACTTGTCTTTTCCACTGATAAGTTAATTATATCCAAATTACTTCATCAGCATGACGTAACAATAAACATAATGAAAAAATGATATAGATTAAAATGCATAGTATGTCATTATACAACAATCAGTTGGCTCAGTGGTTAGGGAGTCAGACTTGTAATCAGAAGGTTCTAGTCTCGACTGTATCAATTGCGTTCTCCTTGAGCAAGTATCTACACTATTGCTCCAGTAAGATGTCCTTGTATACACTGTAACTCCCTCTGGATAAGAGCTTCCGCTAAATGACTAAAATAAATGTCATAGAAATTATGAAATACAGTTCACGAACAACAAAGCTCTCTACATGTTTCCGTATTGAACTATACAAAGAAGGAAATTAATGGCCCATATTCCGTAGTAAACGTTTTCAAACGCCATAGCTAACACCATCAATTGAGTCGACGTGCTTGTTTTGTGCGTCAGAGATGTGTGTTATCCTACTTCAAAACGAAGTGTCGTCCTGAATGCTCCCCATATTTTATATTCATGGCGCAAGCCAGGCTGGCTATACCAGCTGGCCCGATTTTGTTGTTGTTCTAATAGCCTCGTTTTTTTCTCTCTGAATGGTCTACGCTCGATCTGTACTCGTACTCCTAATGCAGAGACATTAGAATTATATTATCGTTATTGGGATATTTATTACATGGTTGTTACCATTATTGATGGTGTTTGACTGATCGAGACGCGAAGGTGTTCAATCAAAGAATTAGTGCGTCTATTTACCAACATGTCGGAAGAGAAACAAAGCCAAAGGGTTACGGAGGAAAATCTACAGGGCAAGTGAATCAACGTCCCTTATGCATGTTAATTAATATAACAAACTGCGGGCTATCGCAGATTAGTTTATTTAATTAGCTTTTATCGTCTGAATCCGAGGTAATCGTTAATATTATGCCAATGGATATTTGTAGTCTTCCATATATTGTTATGTGAAACTATAGCGCATTATTAAGGATATGGGAAATATAGGCTATTGCTACATTGTATTGTTTATTCTGCAGTGTTATGACGCAAGTCTATTGTTCAGCCATGCATAGTCCTGCCTGTCTCACAGAAAACAGAACGTATATCCTAAACACAGTGAAACCAGCAGTCTGCGTGGTGTATTGTTGAATGTTGACCATGGCTAGATGTACGGAATGCGTGTCCTGAATGCAGTGATTATGCTATTTTTAGCATTGCTCAATGCTGTTATGATAACGAACACAACAATCCCAGGTGGAACCCAAGCTTGTTGTGTTCCTCTGTAGTATTATTCCGTTTATGTAATAAAGGGGAGGAGGAATTAACATGTCGCGTGCCTATTGGACAGCGTACTGACACGCTTGCGTACTAACAATTCTTGAAAGAAAAGGATGTGGGCACCGACCGCGGTGTATCATGGGCAGGTGCTATTTAAAGAAAAAAACATTTAGCAATTCCCTGCCATTTTATCTAGGTTAAACACACACACACACAAACACACACACACACACACGTTTGTTTTTCTATCGTAATGCCGAACCCTAATAGCAACCCACAATTTAACCCTATGCCCAATAGTAATTTTTTCCCTA